>JABUQX010012647.1:0-14354 GCA_015478945.1 Trachelipus rathkii | reverse complement strand
CGGTTTTTGTATTATCTTAGTTTATTATTTTGTGACTGGGACCATATCTAGAGTGGTCAATGCAGCTTCCTATTAGTATTGAATAATAATTAAAAGCTGATTAACATCTCTAGGAATGATTCCAGTCAACCCTAATGAAATAAGAATAATACAAGAAACCGTATGGTCCTTTTTAGACTGTCCAGTAACCAATTTAAAAATTATAATTAAGAAGCCACATTGGACCAATCTAGAATGTCCCAGTCACCTATAATAAATAATAATAAGAATAACACTTAAGAAAGCAGCATAAGCCTTCTAGACTGTCCAGTCAAACATGAAATATATATATATATAGTATATACTATTATATTATATATATATATAATATATATTATATTATATATTATATATATATATATATATTATATATATATATATAATATTATTATATATATATATTATATTATATATATAGATATATATATATAATATATTATATATATATATATGTATTATATAATATATATATATATAATATATTATATATAATATATCATATATATATATACTATTATATATATATTATATATTATATATATAATATATGTATATTATATATATATATATTATATATAGATATATTATATATTTATATATATATATATATATTTTAATAATAATAATAAGATAACGCATTGACGCCTTTATCAATATTCAGTCAATCATAAATAAATAAAGATAAATATAAAATCCGCATGGTCTTTTTAGACTGTCCATGTAACCAATAAAAAATTAATAATTAAGAAAGCGCATTGACGCCTCTAGAATATCCCACTCAACTCATAATAAATATCAAATAATAAATAAGAAAAATCATAAGAAGCCGCATGGGCTATCTAGACTGTCCAGTCAACCATAATAATTAATAATTAAAAATAATAATTAAGAGCAGCATTGACCCTCTAGAATTGTCCAGTCAACTCTAAAAATAAGGAATAATACTTTGAGAAGCCGGAATGTCCTTTTTAGACTGTGCCAGTCAACCAATAAATAATAATATAAGAAGCTGCATTGGCCCCTCTAGAATGTCCAGTAACTCATAATAAATAATAAATAAGAATAATATTTAGGAAGCCGCATGACTATCTAGACAACTTCATGCTTATTCTTATCCTCAAAGCCAAAAATCTACCTCCTAGTTGCTTTACGTTGCGCCCTCTTTCAGCATATCTATGTCTTTTTTTAATAAGGGTTGCTAAAATTGTAGACAATATCCAAATACTGGCCTAAATCTATGAATATACGAAATATATACAAAAATTTTATATATAATTAGTCTGCATCTGGCATTAATTTTACAATTTATATTACCTAAGGCCTGTTCTGGATTGAAAATCTTACATTTGAAAACAATGAAACGGAGCACTTAAAGAACGTTACAGCTATACGGGTTACAATTGGCCAATAGTTTGTTGAAATTCAAAAAAGAATACATATAAAACTTCATAAAATATTTAGCTTTATTTGATTTTTTTATTCTATTGAAGTTAAATATATAAATATACAAAAAAATAAAAAATAATAAAAAAAATATAAAAAAATCAAATAAATTTAAAAAAATCAATAAATCAAAAAAATCATGATTTATTTAAAAAAAATCAAGTAAAAATTCATTTGATTTTTTTCATATTAATTTGTTTTCATGCCATCTGTATATATATTATTATATATATATAAAATATATATATATATATTATATTTATAATATATATATATATTTATTATATTATATATATATATATATATAATTAATATATATATATATATATATATATAATATATATATATATATTATATATATATATATATATATATATATATATATATATATATATATATTTTATATAAATAATATATATATATAAAAAATAAATATATATATATATATATATATATCATATATAATATAATATTATTATATATATTATATATATATATATTATATATTAAATATATATATATATTAAAAAATTTATATACTATAATAATATATATTATATATATATATATATAATTATATATATATATATATATATATATATATATATATATATATTTCCTACTTAGAAATTACCGATCTAATCAAAATGATGACTTTATTTTAATTAGATTTCTATAAAATGTTCTTTATTCTTAATTTTTATTAGAAGCTATTCCAATTGACTTTTCCACCCGCTCCATTAATCTTTTTTTTTTTCCCCCTCAAAAATTAAATAATTTTTTTATTTCAAATATAACATTTAAACGCAAATAAATATTTAAATCTAATAAATAATTTTCCGTAATAAAACTCCCTTAATTTTAATTCAAATGCTCCGTTTCTCTTATCTTTAAATTTCCAAAACCCACGTGTACAACATTTAACATGAGACGCCCAAAAAAAAGCCAAAGTTCTATTTCCAAGAATTTGTTTTTTTTTATTTTCTAACTCAATTTTCATTAGATTTGCTTCATTTATATACCGTTTTGCTCGTTATATAAAAACACATTCATTAAACTTATTCCTTAAGAAATCAAACGAACTCTAAAAGAATATTAAGAAATTACAAACAATCATTTTTTTTAAAGGCTGAAAGAATGAAGTTTATTTTAAAGGCGGAAAGAATGAAGATTCCCAACTGGTTCACAACTCCTTCAGACAACAAACTATTTATTAAAGATTTTTATAAGATTCATTAAAAGTCAGAATCCAATCTAAAAAAATTAATAATAATTTACATAATAACAAAAAGTACATTCTAAAACAGTTTTAAAAAGATTTTAGAAAAATACATTACAATAACAAAATTCAGATTTGGAGACACGTGTAAACGAAAAATTTTGAGATTTGCTTTAAGATTTCGCTCATTTCGATTCGTTAATTTTTTTATCACCTTTACCACGTATAAAAGTTTAAAATTGGTTATATATTAATATTCCCAAATTTTTTTTATTACCTATTTTAATGAATTTAAACCAAAAATCTTATTAAATATAAAACATTGAAAACATGATATTAGCGTTTTTTTCGTGGAATTTCGCTCAGTCTTCATAAGCACCTTTCACCCGAGATCATTTTAAAAATTTGATTTGGGTTTTGAGAACAGAGGTGGAAAGATTGTTTCAGTGTGGTGATTTAAATTTTAAAGTGATACATATAAAATATATTTTTCTTGTGAAGAGATTTAAAAATATTTTCCGTATTCCGTACCATAATTTACGAAGTCAATTCGTACTCTTGGTAAGATATAATTCTTTTTCGCATTGTTTGCTTTTGGGACCTAACGTTAGTGATAAGACGGTTTAAAGTACGCTCATAGCCTACCTAAGTTAAAAAAATAATAATAATAATAATAATAATAATAATAATAATAATAACAATTTTAATAATAATAATAACAATAATAATAATAATAATAATAATAATAATAATAATATTTCTAATAAAAATAATAATAATAATAATAATAATAATAATAATAATAATAATAATAATAATAATAATAATAATAATAATAATAATAATAATAATAATAATAATAATAATAAATATATATATATATATATATATATATATATAAATATATATTTAAAATATATATATTTATATATATATAATATAATAATATATATATATATATAATATAATATTATATATAATTGTATTTTTATATATATATATATATATATAAGTAGTATATATATATATATATATATTATATATATATATATATATATATATATTATATAGTTATATATATAGATATATAATATATAAAATATTATATATAATATATATATATATATATATATATATATTATATATTTTCCTTCTTTTTTTTAAAGTGCTGCCTCCTTTTTCGTTTCGAAATACAACACCGATATCGTAGTAATTATAAAACCAGATTTAATAAATTAGGCGACTACTTAGTAGCGATAATACTTTCCCTTTGTTTTTATTTTTTTTTTTGTATCTTTTATTTTTTTTGGACTAATTTGAATTTTAGAATTTAATTTGCATTATAAATTGTTTTTTAATTTTTTTAAGCATCTTACGTTTGGGAAAATCAATTTCCTTCTCGCAATATATTTGTTTTAAACTTTCGCGTAACATAAATTTTTTTTATTCTTAAATTTTTGGTTTTTTAACAAGAAGGCATATAAGTTTTAAACTACTCGGATCTAATTCTGAAGTAGTATGAGGCCTTACTTTAATTTGTATTTTTTTCGCATTGGCAGACCTGATAGCTGCCTGGTATATTTAGGATCCTTATGGTAGATTTGCACATTATTTTAAGTTGCCTGTTAGAATTTTGTAGCATTTTTATTATTAGTTTTTTATTTTAAACTGCAGGTAGACCTGAACTTAATATTATTGTTATATTTTATTTAGCTGCCTGTAGAATTTTGTTGTGCCATTTTTTATAATTAGTTTTCATTTTAAACTGCATGGTAGACCTGACTTTAATTTTTTATGATATATTTATTCAAAATGCCCATGTTAAAATTTTGTGCTCATTTTTATATTAGTTTTCATTTTAAACTGCATGGTAGACCTGAACTTAATTTTATGGTATATTTATTTTAAGCTGCCCTGTAGAATTTTTGTGCTCATTTTTTTATATTAGTTTTCGTTTTAAAATGCATGGTAGATCTGACCCTAAGTTTATTGCATTTTCTTTTAAGCTGCACGGTATTTTAGAGTTAACTTTATCATATATCTTTCTTTTTTTTCTCCCACATTTTTAAACATTCATTTTCTTTTGTAGATTTTAAAATATATATATATTTAATATTTTTGATTTTTTTCATGAGGAATATGTGATTTTATGTTATATATATTTATTTAATTTTTCCCTGCCACGTCCAAACTCTTTTTAACTATATGTTATTTTTCTTCTTACTCCTCAGGCGTGGTAGTAGGTGGTTTATCCCTTTCGCGTTAAAAAGACATTGCCGATCAAGCGCCTATAATTTAAACCTACTACAAACTAGTAGAAAATTGGCAACCTGAAGAAGAAAATTGGTTTCTGGGGATTTACCACCGCGCTAAGAGTTGAATCGGCAGAAGAGCGATAGGTGAAGGTCGCATTACGGTACGTGAAATTTTTTATTATTCATTGACACTTTCACTTTCCAAAATAACAACAATACTGTAGGCATCTGCAAACCTACAGCCACCAAATTACGGCAATCCAACTTTAAAAACGATTGCCCTGATCTCCATTAAAAAGACCATCACAAGATAGTATGTGATGCCTGTCTTAACTTCTCCTCCTGGAAATATTTTATGTGACGAAGAAAACGTCACCAAATCATAAAATGCAATTAAGTCACTTCAAGAAGACTGAGTTTAGTCCTCATCAGTCTCCTTTCTTCGAGCCAAACCGTACCGCTCAAACCTCATATTACAATAGGAGAAGAGTCCTAACTTACTCTTCTCATTCTTATGGAAGTTTTCCATACAATCAGGGTCCACCTGACGATCTACATTTTTCCGATTGGAACTCCAATTACCAAAATAAACGAAGAGCCAAGACACTCTTCACCCATTTTTCCAATCATGATGATTCCTCCCAAGAGTGGAGATTTCCCCAACCATTAAACAGTTATTGCACCGGTGATCGCCCGAGAGCTCACCAGCAATTTCTTCACCAGGCTCACCGACAAGATTTAGCCCCAAACTACCACAACTATGGAGGAAAACGAAGAGCACCTGACGCTCTCATGCCTCCCCAACTGAGAAATTTTGAGAACTCCTTTGACAATTCGGAAGTCACGGGAACCTTTTTAGAGAAGAGTGACCAGAGCAAGTCCAATTCTGACTCCCTCCAACGAACCAGTGATTTCCCTAGTGTTTCTCAACTAATGTTTTCTCCTCCACCTCCTTCCTCCTTTAATAAGTGCAGTAAAATTAATGAAGACTCATCCTCTGAGCATAGTGATTTATTAAAAGAAAATCATAGTGTTAATTTAGATAATGTACAAATAAATAAGCAAAATATTGCATTTTTTAAATTAGGCAATTTTAATAAAAGTGAACACACCCCGAGAGATGATGAAACCTATCAGCAACACCCTACGTTAGGTACACTAAATATAAAGAATTTTGTTCCGGATAATATGAATATCCAAGGTTGTGCCTTAGCTTGCAAAACACGTTTAGCATTGATACACAGGTAAATGGGCAACAAACCCATATTAAGAATTTTGATAACACTGTAAATAAATGTGATAACGGTGATGGCACCCACATTTATCCTTCCATTACTTTTGATAGTTGGGCTAATGACCGATTAGCCCAACACAAAAATGTTAAACAGATTGTGGGCAATGATGTTAATTATGTTTTTAAGGAAAAACAGAGGGTTAACACTAATCCTAACACTTGTTCTGATACAAAAAACACATGTATTTTAAATAATGTTTTTCCTACACCATCTCCTCTTCAACATTCAGTAGATAGTATTCCTCCTATGCTTACCTTACCTCCGCAACCTATACCTAACACTTTACTTACCTCTACCCCTATACTTAACACCCTACCTACTCCTAACCCTATTCCTAACATCCTACCTACTCCTACCAATTTGCCTAATCCTAACATCCTACCTACTCCTACCAATTTGCCTAATCCTATGACTAATATCCTACCTACTCCTAACCATATACTAACATCCTACCTACTCCACCCTATAACTAATCCTACCACTCCTACCAATTGCTAATCCTATGGCCTAAACTCTAAATACTCCTACCACTAGTTCTAACACTATGCCTAAGGCTATGTTTCCTACTATAGCTACTCCTCACCACTATGCCAATGCTTGTATTCTATTATAGCTACTCTACCCTTATGACTAACGCAATGTTTACTACTATAGCTACTTCCTACCACTATGACTAGCGCTATGTTAACTAGTAAGCTTTACTCACTACACTATGCTAACTCTAATGTTCGCTACCATAACTAATCCTAACACTACGCCTAACCGCTTCCAAAATGCTCTACCTACACCTAACAGCTTCCAAAATGTTATACCTACGCCTAACAGCTTCCAAATTGCTTTACCTACGCCTAACAGCTTCCAAAATGCTTGACCTACGCCTACCAATTTCCAAAATACTATAGCTACGCCTAACGATTCCCAAAATGCTATAGCTACGCCTAACGATTCTCAAAATGCTTCACCTACGCCTAACAATTTCCAAAGTATTATACCTAACCATTTTGAAAATACTATGCCTAACCCCCAACCTACGCCTAACATTAGTAGTTATACAACTAATCCTAACAATCCTACGCCTACTGCTGACCTACTAAATCTTTTTGATCCTATTAATATACCTAAGGAACCTATGCACCCGGTGCAAGATACAATAGCTTCCGATTCTATGCTTACTGCAGATCTTCTTAACTTTTTCGATCCTTATATTGTCTCTACTACACACTCTACTTCGGTGACAGACAGCATTAATTTTTCTAACCCTATGGATCCTTTAACAACCTCCCTTGCTACAGTGCATGAAAGAACTAATCCAAATGATACGATTAATTTACTAACAGCATAAGCTAAACCAGTGTCAAATAGCGCACTCCTTTCGAACTTGATGCAAAAACAGGCGTCATCCGCGATTGTAACGAACGATGATAAAATTACTCCAAATTATAACATGCCCCCAACTCCGGTAACGAACTTAAACTCTGTCCATGAGATACCATTCCTCCTTACTCCTCCTCCTCCTCCTCCTCCTCCTACTACTACTACTACTGCTACCACTATTACTAGTCCTTCCTATCAAAGTTCTCAACCTCTACTAATTCCATCTCAAGATATTACTCTATCTTCCGCTTTTACTAATGATAGCCAAATCCTATTAAATAATGCCCACAAAGCTAATCCGCTAATAGGACCCGCGTACATTTTAAAAGCGAATATAAATTACAAAAACTACATATTAGAAGACAGAGAACTGATTTTAGATTCAGGTAGCAACAGTAGCCTCTGTCGGTACTCTTTCATTTGTGAAATGGAAGAGACATTTAACATAGACATACCATTAAAACCCACAGAAATTACACTACGTTCTATCACGGGTTCAGAATTTTACCAAATGGGTACAATAATTTTTGACTTAACTTTACACGGGGAAAACATACCAGTTAACTTTATAGTCATATGTGACAATCTTTGTGGTTTTAGTACACCTTTCTTACTAGGTACAAATTTCCTAAATAACCCAAGAATAAACTTACAAACACAACAAAATACAATTGAAGTAACAACAAATAACCTTACTATCCCCATACCACTTAGCCACCAATATCCTACCAAAAAGAAATCCCCCAGCATACATGCTAAACATACAGAGGTAAACCATACAGAGACTATGCCCCTCTACTCCGACGACATTTCTACTCCTAACAATCTTTTAATTGATACTGACATTTCCTATAATTTATCTACTTTAGAAGACACAGAACTAGCTCCTTATTCTAAATACACCTTTCTGTTAAAGCTTCCTCCCCCGCTCATACTTCTCCGTCCTAGACATTATATTCTGTCACACAGAGAACACTATATCAGCACTTCTTTATATTGCTCGGTAGTTTACTGAGTGTCGGCCTCCGAGACGGCCACAGTTACTCTTGGACATAATAAATATGAGGCGCTTCTCCTTCCTTCGTACAAAATACCGTTTCCAACCAGGCTATATCCTATCATAGTCTTGACGAACCCCTTCCCAAACGTCCAATTGTAAATGTCGGCAACTTCTTTCCAAAGGCTTTAACTCCAACTAACTTAGAAATACTTTCAAAAAACTCGTCCAGGAAGCTTTCAAAAATAATGAAGAATTGCTGTACCCACATTACAAGACCAGATCAGTAGAAAACTTAATGTGAGCTGTGATGACTTAACCAGAGATGTAATAGCCTTAGAGATGATGAAGTCCCCATTTGTCCTTTAACTAATATTTCCGATAAACTTAAAGAAAACGCGCCAAAGGTACTCTACCGATCACAGTACCGCCCCCCCATAAATACTGACCCAGATAGACGATTGGCGTCAAGGTCCGACCAACAAAAGGACATCGTCCAATTAGTAGTCCCCATTCGAGCCCTCTGCTCGTCATTCCAAAGAAAAACTCCTCAACTCCAAGAATTGTGGCCGATTACAGGCACATTAACGCACATACGGTGTTAGACCCGCTTCCCCCTGCCTTGTATTGCTGACATCCTCTCTACGCTGGAAAAATCCAAAATTTTCAGCAGTCTCGATCTTCTCGACGCTTACCATTGTCTGGAAATCGAGGAAGAGACACAACCGCTACTAGCCTTCCGCACTCCGCGAGGTCAGTATGCACCAACAAGACTCAATTTTGGTTTGTCCAATGCACCCCCAGTGTTCGCAAGGACAATGGAAATGGTGTTGTCTCACCTCCTAGGTGACGCATGCAGAGTCTTCTTGGACGATGTCTTAATACTTGGGGAAACATTAAAAGAACATTTCGGTAACTTAGAAAAGGTTTTCCAATCTTTTAGAAAGAATAAGATGAAGATCAAACTTGCTAAATGTAAGTTTCTCCGAAACAGCCTCCTTTTTCTGGGTTTTAAAATTTCCCAAGACGGAATCTCCCCCGACCCCATAAAACTCCAGACTCTTACTACATTCAAACCTCCTACTAACGTAGCAGAAACCAGATCTTTGCTTGGTTTCCTGAACTACTTTAATCACTTGATAGACTCCTACTCCGTCCTTGCCAAACCTATAACAAAATTGCTACAAAAGAATGCAACATTTTTCTGGGGACCGGAGCAACAAAGAGCTTTTCTTATCTTAAAAGATAAGTTGTTACTCCAACCCCAATTAAGATTCCCTGATTACTCCAAGGAATTTTATATCAACACCGATGCCTCTAACCTAGGGCTCGGTGCTGTCCTATACCAATTAGACGAGAATGGCAAAGAAAAGCCATTATCCTTCATCTCCAGAGCACTAAACAAATCCGAAGCTAACTACAAAACTATCGAACAAGAAGCATTGGCCATAGTCTTTGCTTTGCAAAAGTTCAAAAATACGGTATTCGGTTATCCGCTTACAATTATCACGGATAACCAACCGTTGATTCACCTCATACGTCATAAACAACTTACAGGACGTTTAGAAAGATGGAATTTATTCATAGCCCACTTTAATCCAACAATTATTTACAAACAAGGCAAACTAAATATTATTCCTGACTATTTAAGTAGAAATCCTCCTCCTCCTTGTTCTTATTCTTTTGCACAAAATACCGTACTCCTTACTGGAACTATCCCTTTGACTAAAGAAAATATTGTAAATGAACAAAAGACATGTAAACGCCTTAAAACCCTCTATGAATATGCAAAACCCATCATCTCTCATAACAAACCTCTTTCCGAACAAGACACTCTTGCTGACACTTACCCCCATGTTCTAATCGATGACATTTTGCATTATGCAACACAGTCTGGACGTTTCCTTATCCAAGTACCAGACACATTAATCCACTCCGTCATCGAACACTCCCATGCCTCCTTAGCAGCGGGACACTGCGGAACGCAGAGAACCGAATTTAGAATTAGAGAAAGATACATTTTCCCCAAATTACATACACTTACAAATGATTATTGTACTACATGTCCTTCCTGCCAAAACATTAAAGGTAATACTTCCAAAAACGCCCCCATAAAAGCATACCCCCTCCCCTATGAACCTTTTTCCAGAGTCCACCTAGACATTTTAGGACCTTTACCACAATGCAAAATTACACAATGTAAATATATCCTTTGCATGAAAGACTCTCTTACTAGATACGTTGAACTTGTCCCCCTAAAACAACATACTACCAAAGACATTGCACAGGCTATCCTAGAGAGGGTAATCTGTCGCCATTCTACTCCAGAGGTAATTATTTCCGATCGGGCACCGGAACTAACCTCCCAACTTTTTAAAGAGATATGTGCCCAATGGCGAATAAAGGCAGTTAACATAGTTGTGCGACACGCCCAGAGTAATGCATTGGTTGAAAAAGAAAATCATAAGATAAGCAATTATCTACGACACTAGTCAACACTAATCATAAGACTTAGGGTCAATACATTGCCATTCAGCACATAATGCCATAATTCAACCTACATTCCGCCATCGGACCTGCCCCACACGTCCTCCTTTACACTTACCATAAAACGTCTTCCTTGCGACCTTCCAAACTATTCCTCCCCTTTTACTTCTACACAACCACCCCTTAAGTACATAAATGATTATGTTGATAAATAGACCGAGCGAGCCAACTTAATTAGAAACCAAGCTCGTGAACATTTACAAGCAGAAACTGAAAAACAAATCCTGAAACAACTACCAAAATCTTGTACTATCCAAATGAAAATAGGCGACTTAGTTCACATCTTGAACGTCCTAAAGCCTAAACAAACCCCCAAACTTGCCCAAAAATGGACAGGTCCTTATAGAATCCTACAGTTTGTTCCTTATAACAAACTGTTACTCCAATGTCTAAATTCCTCAAAATCTTTTATTGTCCACAGGGATAATGTAAAAATATCTAAAGTTACAAATAATTTCCAACCCCTTCCCCAACAACAACCCCACGGCGACCTACATACAAAAACAACACCTCCTCCAAAACAAATTCGACAAATTACAATTCCCCAACAAACCATACGAAACATACCACATACCATATACGCTCCACCAAACACAATATTCCCAACACAAACCCAACAACGACCACAAAGTCAACCACCGACTACACCAACAACTCCTTTACACATTCCTTCCCTACACCGACAAAATTTACAACAAAGACAGTTATTCCCACATGAAGAAACTACATCACCAGAACAAATTTCTCCAACACCATACAGACCTCCTTTGCTACAAAGACAACAATTACCACCGGAAGAACCCACTTCCCATGAAGCATCCTCCCATGCACATATAAGATCACCTATGAAAAATTTCCAAATCTTACCTTCCCCTCCAAAATTACAACCTTTACAAAGACTTACATCACCACCACCACCACTCCTTCCTAGATTTTCCTTAGACGAACCTCCAACCTTACCCCCTAGAGCTCCTTCTCAAGAAACAGTCCAACCACAACCCACTACTTTAGCTGAAATATCTCCCCCCACCCCTCCAGACACCAGGGTGAATGATCCATCCTACAGACCTTCCTTAACATTCCGAAATCCTGACATACCACACCCCATGCAATTACGAAACAGACAACAACCTGCTACTATTATGAGAGGACAAAGAGAATATATTTTACCTCCTAAACAAACTTTTCCTGCAGGTAGAGGTCATCCACCTCCAAGACCTCCCCCACCAACTTAAAAATTTTCTTTTCTTTTTCTCCCCCAGGGGAACATCACATATTTGTAAACATATGTGAAGCATAATAACATCTTTGAAACAAACACCATCAAAGACATTATTTTTAAGAAACTATCTCCAACATTTCTAAAGATGCAAATTAAACATTAAAACCAGAAAATTTTTAAAAGACAAAGAAACATTAATTAAAAACTTTATGAACTAGTTAAATTACATGTTAAACATTAACAGCATAATCAAATTTAATACTTTTCATTTATTTAAATTAAATATCAACAGCATAATCAAATTCATTTTAATTTTTCTATTATATCTTAAATACCAACAACATAATCAGTTTAATATTTTTCATCCATTTTGTAACTTAAATACTAACAACACAATCAAGTCCAATATTTTTCACTTATTTTATAACTTAAATAATAACAACATAATCATCCCAAAAAGAAATTTATCATAACATTAACCTTTTGAAAATACATGCCCAAATCTCAATTCTCACACCATTTACACATTAAAGCACTCTATCTATTTATCCAAATTTAGAATCCATTGACACCTATTAAAGAACATTTTTTTTAAGACCGTTTCTTTTCTTTTTTTTTCTCCCGAGCCGGGTCTATTTCCTACTTAGAAATTACCGATCTAATCAAAATGATGACTTTATTTTAATTAGATTTCTATAAAATGTTCTTTATTCTTAATTTTTATTAGAAGCTATTCCAATTGACTTTTCCACCCGCTCCATTAATCTTTTTTTTTTTCCTCACAAACAAATAATTTTTTTTTCAATATAGAACATTTTAAAACGCAAATAAATATTAAAATCTAATAAATAATTTTCCGTAATAAAACTAACTTAATTTTAATTCAAATGCTCCGTTTCTCTTATCTTCAAATTTCCAAAAACCACGTGTGCAACATTTAACATGAGACGCCCAAAAAAAGCCAAAGTTCTATTTCCAAGAATTTGTTTTTTTTTTATTTTCTAACTCAATTTTCATTAGATTTTCTTCATTTATATACCGTTTTGCTCGTTATATAAAAACACATTCATTAAACTTATTCCTTAAGAAATCAAACGAACTCTAAAAGAATATTAAGAAATTACAAACAATCATTTTTTTTAAAGGCTGAAAGAATGAAGTTTATTTTAAAGGCGGAAAGAATGAAGATTCCCAACTGGTTCACTACTCTTTCAGACAACAAACTATTTATTAAAAATTTATATAAGATTCATTAAAAGTCAGAATCCAATCTAAAAAAATTCAATAATAATTTACATAATAACAAAAAGTACATTCTAAAACAGTTTTAAAAAGATTTTAGAAAAATACATTACAATAACAAAATTCAGATTTGGAGACACGTGTAAACGAAAAATTTTGAGATTTGCTTTAAGATTTCGCTCATTTCGATTCGTTAATTTTTTTATCACCTTTACCACGTATAAAAGTTTAAAATTGGTTATATATTAATATCCCAAATTTTTTTATTACCTATTTTAATGATTTTAAACCAAAAATCTTATTAAATATAAAACATTGAAAAAATTATATTAGCGTTTTTTCGTTGAATTTCACTCAGTCTTCATAAGCACCTTTCACCCGAGATCATTTTAAAAATTTGATTTGGGTTTGAAACAGAGTGAAAGATTGTTTCGAGTGTGGTGATTTAAATTTAATGATACATATAAAATTATTTTTTCATTGGAAGTGAATTTAAAAAATTCTTCCGTATCCGTACCATAATTTTACGAAGTCAATTCTTACTCTTGAGAATATAAATTACAAGGGTGAAATTCCGGGACCTAACGGTAGTGATAAGACGGTTTAAAGTACGCTCATAGCCGACCTAGTTAAAAAATAATAAAATAATAATAATAATAATAATAATAATAATAAATAATAATAATAATAGATAATAATAATAATAATAATATCTCTCTCT
>JABUQX010012646.1:42500-49283 GCA_015478945.1 Trachelipus rathkii | reverse complement strand
AGGAAATAATTATTTATATTTTCATGGTTTTCGAGGGTACTGAATTACTAAGATAACTCATTCTATAAATAATTAACTAAGACCTAAAAAATGGTGATAACAAATATTTATTGGGTATCTTCACTTATTTAAAACTATTAATAGAGGGTACATATTTTTATTCTTTATATTTAAAGTAATATGGATTAGAAATATCTGTCTAGAATTTTTTATATAATTTACGCGATTATGTCAAATCATTGTTATTCCATATTAAAAAATCCTATCGTTTAGTTGTATGTATTAGTCTTCTGATTGATCTTTCACATTATTTTTGCTCATTGATCCTATCATTTATACTTTATTAATTGCTAAATTTACTATTTTACTGTATACTTTTTATTTACAAATATTGATATTTATACTTATTATCATGTTATCTTGAGAAGACTTAATAACTGTATAATCGCGTTTTGTCATTTTCCTAGTGTATAAATTATATATAATCTATCTACTAATTAGAATTGTATGTTTGATACTTTATTAGATTTATTACTATATCTATTAATTTCACAACTGTATCTACTCAAAAAAATATTTATACTATTTTTATTTGTTCCTTATAACTTTATTATTTTTGTAATTATAAACTAATTTCTCTGTTCAATATAAATTGTGAATATTCATTTATTGCAACTTCACTGTTTCTTTTTCTCGCAGTGTTGGTTTTACTAACTTATCTCTTATCTTAATTCCTTTCTTCATCCAATTTTGCTAACGCAGTACAATAATAGCAAACAGTTCTATAATTTTAGCTGCAAAAGGAGGCATTATTAAGCCTGAGATCTCGTAATTTATTAGACTTTTACGAAGACCTGTTCTAATTGTCATTTTGTTCACATTTCTTCTCTACTTATCAT
This sequence comes from Trachelipus rathkii, assembly GCA_015478945.1. Lineage (NCBI taxonomy): Eukaryota > Metazoa > Arthropoda > Malacostraca > Isopoda > Trachelipodidae > Trachelipus > Trachelipus rathkii. The sequence goes on along the minus strand of JABUQX010012646.1, from coordinate 48,384 downwards.
TAGATTATATAGTCATGCATACTGTTTAATACCATAAACCATTACTTTGATCTCTCAACTGGCTTTCGCACAGCCATCCCAAGATGATAGGCGAATTCACGGAATAGCTCTACCGGCTAAACTATATAAAGTTGCCACGCATTTCTGAGCTTTCCTGAGCCACTCCATATTTGGCCTGTGTCCCTCTGGACCTCTATCCCAGAAATCTAGGTCTACACTCTGGCTTATGGGACATAACTATTTTAATACATTGTAGCAGGCTGACCCAATAAAATTCATACTCTTATACATGAGGGGATACTCGTGGTTCCCAATATCGCCTTTGGTTGGTCGATTGTTGATCAATTGCTTGTCCCATGCGCGATATTGATAATTCTTCACGCATCACATTGTTGATTTTGCTTAACAAAAGTTGTATATTACACAAGCTCTTTAAAATATAAATTAATATGATTGCCGCGAGATTATTATGATTATACTATACTCAACTTTATTACTATTCTATCTTTTTCTGTCAGTTTAAGTTCCCAGTCTGAACATCTTTTTCTTCCAAGATGTTGATCCATCTGTCTCTGTTTATGAAAACGAGCACTCCCTCATATATATAATTGTAACCGAGGGTAGTAAAATTTAATTTAACTACTCGGAATTTGTACTCATTATTAGAAAAAAAGTTTGATGAAGCAAGATATTAAGTTATGACTAATGTAAGTCGAATAGGTCATTATTTCTCTTCCTGCTTTTTCCTCAAAATATTTAATTGTGTTGAACTGTAATCGCAGCTAATGCATTATGAACTTTACATTTCAGACGAATTGCTAATGGTATTATGAGGTTATCGGGTACGAGAATCTAGATGTTCTTCTTCACTCAGGTCTGTTTAGGACTCTCTCATCCTCTCTATTTTAATTAAATAAATCGTTTGTACGGCAACGATTCGGATTAAAGCTCTAAGTCCTTATATTAAACGGAAAATATTGATTTTGAAATCGGTGTTTTAAAGATATTAAGCAACCTTCTTCATAATATCGAGTATAGAAGAATTTACTGGGTGATATTAACATGTCTATTCATCTTTAATCGCTAGATTGTTATTATCAATGCTCCTTAGCACTCTCCGCTTCTATAAAAATCTATGAAGAACTGACTTAGTAAAATAAATGTAGAACTTTTAGCATCGAAAATCACTATGTAGCAAATTAGCACTTACTAAACATATAGCTCTGTCAACATTTGCATTTAAGCTTGAGGAGTGAGTGGGTCGTCTTTTGGAGCGGCTATAATCTCAATTACCCTAGGAATAATGCTCTGGAATGCTTCACTATTTTTTTTAAAAAAGAAGATAGTTCATTTCTCTTGAATGTCAATTATTATCGCTTTACAAATATTCGTATTCATGGGAGACAATCCCTCGTCTTGTACAGATAATTTTGATTCACAATAGTGTTCATTATAACCGCTTATATTCCATAATCAACTTTTTATTTGACCTATCATAAATCTAAATTTGGTACTAGGACTTACTACGGTATATTTAAATTTAATTAACCGGGCTATGTTTTCAATTAATGTTTTTCATTTAGCTATCTCGTTGTACTAATTTTTAAAAGGAAGGGTAAAAATTTATTTGAGTGTATTAGAAATTCACAGATATTTAGTCACAACATAGACAACATCTCATTTATTATAAGAAAAGCTTTCAGTTTGAAGAGTATGTAATATGTTTTAGATTAATATCTGTAAACAAAATAAATATACTAATTCAGTATAATTTATTAATATTCACAAGTCGGTAATCCGTTAAAGAAAGAGTATAGTTTATTTATCGCAGTAAGTTTTCGATTTGTTTTAGGTGCCTCTGGATAAGAATATATGGAATACTTTTTAACTGGTTATTACTCAGCCTCACGATACATAGGGGGAGCAATCCAAGAGCATAGGTTAATGATACTATAAATATCGTCCCTCGTGAGGTCCTGATATGTTACATAAGATCCATTGCCCTTTCTCTCTATTAAATAGTATTATTCTCATCACGGCCAGTGGTGGTGTTTGCAAACTTCTATCCTGATAAAGGCAAATTGTCTGAAGATTTTTAGGAAGCATGTTCTACTTCTTGAACGTATCTGGATTTTCGTAATTTTCATCTCTAAGTCCTATGTTCTTATATTATCATTATATTATTAAAAATTTCTCTTATAGGTTGTAGTTTAACATTGAAACTAGATTATATTTAGCATTATCCTTCTACGGAAATTTGCACATGAATAACAAGTCTCTGAGCTAACTAATCTTGGAGCAATCGTTCGAGACACACGGTCTTTTTTTTGTTCTTGATACTTGTCTGAATGGTTTTGCCTTTTACATTTTTTTCGATCATTTCATCTGTATCTTCCATGAAGACTCTTGTACCGAGGTTTTGTATTTTACTAGCGTATTAGCGGTTCATCTTAACCTTCGTATAAGGAGGATTGGTATGGTGTTTATACCACTATTAAATTAATAATTATTTAAGCCGCATTCCTATCCGATTTTATACTCTGTTTCGGATAAACGCAAGTTAATTTGAAATTAACCTTACCCATTTCTGAGTCAAATCGATATATTATTTTTCAATATCTTCGGAGGGAATTGTGGATTGTATTGTTTCACTTCATTTATTTATTTAAACTGGATAATACTTATACATTACATGTCTCGGGTTCTAGAATATTTTTGCCTGATATCTGATTTCCTATATATTTTACTCAACACTTATTCTACGAGAAGTCAGGGTGCTGCTGAATAACTCTATGAATTCGATGGTGGGCAATTACGGATCCATGTAAATACAAATACGCTAGTAGAGGTGGGAATTCGAAGTGGGTTCTGGTTACGGTTGGAATATTTGGAGAGCTTTCTGAAAAGTATAATCGTATTCTTTTCTTGATTAGTGCATAGTAGTAGGTGCTTATATCGGTTTCTCTTATAACATCGGGTTCAATGAACACTGTTTGGTAAGTAATCTTAATATCCTACCATAAATTGGTAGATGGAGTAGAGTTTTTTTCGTTATACTCCAAATGGGCGAACAGGTATTACTGCTTAAAGAACTAATGAGTAAGTGTTTTTATCTGCATTTTCTTTTTAAATAAATGTTTATATTCCTGAGGTTTCTTTTTATTTACACAATAAGATATATTTTTCTTGTTTTACTCTTGTAAAATATGCCATTTATTTATGATAGGAGAAAAAGAACATAAGATATGCGAAATTAATACTGCGTATATAAGTTCATAGTTGGAAATTTCATAAATCCATGGTTAAGAAGATTTTAGTAGATCATATCAATTTCACAACTACTCGGTTTACATTAGGGAATCATGTATATTAAACTGTTTTCAATAAATAAGAGGTAGGTTTTCTATGAATAGTGTATAGTATTTTTGAACTTCTGACAGACCTGTGCTATTTGTTGTTTTATTTTGTTTTTTAATGTTGTATGTTATCGTTTAATTGGCTAGGAACCCACAGTCTCAAAGGTATATTTATATCACGTAATTCTCTTTTCTCTGTTCTGTTTTCTCGCTTTAAGAGGACAACATTGTCTTGTGTCCTATTTCTTTAAATAGCTGGAAATAAGTTATGCTTATTGTTTCTTTATGCTTTCCTTCTTATGAAGCCCACCCAACATGTGTTCAGAGCTTCTATCCTTCTCCCTATACAATTCCCACTTTCTTAGGGGTATTCACTATATATATACTATATATAAACATTACAATTCAACACAAACTGACTCCCACTTAATATATACCGTATTTATTATTCTTATTTTATACTTATTAGTTATATGAGATTATATATTGGTTATTATTCAATAATATTCACTTTCAATATTCTAATATAATAATATATACTCTATGTATAAAGTTTTAGAGGTGATAATACTACACTATATATAATTTCTAACTAAAATATCTTTATAATATTTATTCTGCGTGATATATCTATTTTATTTCTTATATCACTATACTAACACAGGTTATAAATATTTTTAGTAGTTATTTCACTCTATTTTCACGACCTAGTTAAAGGTGATAAGATATTAAATTTTATATTTACCTAACCTACAACTTTTTAAAATACTAATTTACTATCTTCTAAGATAAGATATTCATTTATAATTCTTTATTATAATATATATGATAGTGACATTATTATATACTCATTAATATATATATATATCTTATATAAGGTATATAGAACACTGGTTACTATTTATCATTAAAATGTGATAATGTAAACATTCTTCGCAAAAATCTGTTTGTGAAGCAGTACGAGAATGCAGCTAAATGCAAGCAGGTTTTGATAGTTGATATGTTGTGTTTGTTTGGGTTGGGTTGCATAGTAGCGAACGACCAGAAAGGAATATGGTACTCTCTATGGGGGATTAGAGGGATTTATTTAGCTATGGAGGAAGGTACGAGGTTTGTTTAGGATGTGAGCAATGTTATACAGTACATGCGTATAACTCTGCTACCGTGTATAGATGAAGTTACTAGGTCTGAACTATCGCATGAGAAGTACACTGAGCGTCTGTCGCGGCCACGCCAGATCTGGTGGTGAATACTGATCTGAGACACATTGTTTGGACGTTTGTATCGAAATAAATTAAACTCTGCGTTTGTGGTATTTAGTGGTGTCATTTACGGTTGATCGCAGTGGATAAATTGGATGCGAAGATCGCGATAATGTCAATTTAGTTCTCGAAATTCCTTTATACCTAATTGTGGTAAGTAGCAGTAATTTATTAGGGCACATAAGTTCACATGAAATGTTATTTCGAGTGACGATCTCAGACTTTTTTATTGCACGCAATTAATTTGTTCAATTGTGTATAGAATTCGAGGTAAGTTGCATGGTACCATCTTTTTCCTGGGTATATCGAAATAGTGCGTCGAGTGACTGTAAGCATGGAGCTGATATTGTGTTGTAACGACATTATTGGTGCGTTTAGTCTGAACGTGGTAGATTTTATGATATTGTGTGGCATCAACTAATCTGTTCCATTCGAAAACAAATAATTCGTGATGCCCTTAAAGGGAGTGGATAAAAGAATACACATAACTCGATACATTTTTAGGCGTTTTTTTATCGGCATTTCTGCTAAACGGACCGTATCACTGAGGAGGGTTTATTGATCAGGACAGTAAGCTTCAGTATGGCAGGGTTGTATGAGATATGATATTTGCACTGCGGTATGGGTCGTCTCTGACGATATTTTGGTCAGGCTATATTAAATATTAGATCCACTTGCACATGGATCATAAATATTTCGCGACGGATTACCGCTTGTGGTTAAGAATTATAATGGTTGCTTAGAATAGCTGATTCGTCACTTTAGTATTTAATATGGGGGAGGGTTGTGAGGAACTAAAGGGTTGTCGCTTTATTTAGGCTCAATTCCTCTTGCTTTAATTCATTCTTGTATTCATGGATGGTGTCCAGATTTTATAAATGACACACTAATAGGGAGTCCGCGAAGGTGGTCTATTCGCGGACAGCTGAATATATTTGTGTGTAGAATGATGGAGAATGGCAGATGGTGGTATGTTGTCGCGGTCTACATAACTTCGCGAGGAGAATATATTGAAGGAATTTAAATTATCAATAACTGGCCTGAGCAGTACTGATATTACACGTCACATGCACCTGATCTCTTGTTAAGTACCTGTCCCAGGAACTTCTTAGGACTCTAGACTCTCGCTCTGGTCAATTGTCAAATCCACAAACGCAACTCTAGGCGCTCTAGCTCCATCAAGATATCTCCTGTTATAGGTCCAAATCAACATCGCATATTTGGCTTTAGTACGGACACATAAAATATTATACATGATACTGGATC
>JABUQX010012646.1:0-37500 GCA_015478945.1 Trachelipus rathkii | reverse complement strand
TAACTCCCCTACTCCAAAATCTACCAATGTAAGCAAGAAGAAATAGCCTGCACCAGCTCTATCACCTTATTTAGGATACATGAAAAAGAGATTTTCTAGTACTATGTATAAGAAGATCTACTTTCAATAAGAATTTTGGTATTAATATATCTCATAATAGTCTATGAACATTGATGTGTAATGATTGTTTTTTTTTTTTTTTTTTTTTTTTTTTTTTTGTTTTTGTAACTTCTTAATGACTAAAACTACTTAAATTACCTGTCACACAATTCAGCAAGCATTCCGTAACCTTGTTTCGATTTTTGCCTCAGCAAAAAAAAACTTGGGGGGACCCCCATTTTCTCCACTATATCAGATCTGACATCATTACAATTGAAAATGAACTACAGACATCTCAGCATCCTGATTTCTCTTCTTCTATTTTCTCCAGATACTTAGGACTTTCTTCTTCAAGTCTTGAAAAGAGCAAGCTTGCTTCTACTCAGAAGAATCCTGTTTTCCTAGCTTTTCCCCTTTGAACTAAAGACTTTCTTGAATACGTTCTTTTTTGAATTTGGCTTCCAGAAGGTGTCTTCAGGAACTAGCTTAGAAGTGCAGTAGCCATGCCTGTTTGGTTTTTTGATCCTGAAAATGGAAAAATTCTATAAACACTTTTTATCTCTACCTACTGGATGTTAAATTATAATTTTTAAGTTTTGAATTGAGTATTTAAGTAAATGCTTTAAAGCTGGGTCTAAAAAACTTTGTAAGTCATTTCACCTCATAAAACTTGTAATTTTCATCTGTTATTTTTTAATAAAAACTTCTTTTCAATTTCTGCTAGTTTTTTTTGTGGTCTTTTTGATGTACATCAATAGTTGTTTGCCTCTATCTATAAAACCTGCTGCATTCTGTTCATATATTGTCCTTTTCTTTTTGTCAATAGTTCACAAATTTATTAAAAAAATTAATGTAACTAGCTGAGCTTTGTTTTCAATATTCCAATGACAGATATTGGATAAACATTACAATTTACCCATAGATTGAATAGTTCTAAACTAACATCTCTCTGAACACTGTCTTTCCTATAGTCTTTAAAGTCAAGACATCCTTCAAGCACTTGCTTTAAAGTGGGAAGTTTTCCAAAAGGAAATTCAAGTATACAATAAAAATATTCATTCCACAATGTATTTATTTGATTTTATTTGCTGTTTATCTTGTAGACATAGCTATATATTTGAAAATTGATGATATTTATTAATTATGTATCTGCAAACAACCAAATAGATGATTGAATGAGATCAATTTTGGAAAAAAAACGTCGATTGTTTTAGTTTTCTGTAAATATTTTTAAATATTAGTGAATAGATGAATTATTAGTGAATAATGTCTAAAATTAAATTGCATCTTTTAGTGTAATTTATACACAATTGAACAAATATTAAATGCATTCATGCACGAGTTATTTCCGTTCTGTGCCTACAGAAATTTTGACAATCTTTTTTATTTCTTTTATTAACGCTGCAAGTGGTACCGGGCTAAACCGGTACCAGACATGTTTTTTTTTGCTCATAAATCTTCATGTTGCATCAAAAGCCAAGTAATTAGAGGGAACATCTTTTTATTTCTTAAAGGTTTCGGCCCACCTTAATATGATTTATAATATATAAATATATCATATATATAGTATATATATATATATATATATATATTATTATATTATATATATATATAATATATATATATATATATATATATATATATATATATATATATTATATATTTATATATATCTCCAACTTTCAGGTTGGCCTTCAAGGGGAGGTTTGAGCACCTTTTTGTGGACATGGACTTGCTGATGATCACAACCCTCCATCCCCATTTCAAACTTCCAGTCGTTGAGTTCCTAAATGAGGACTTGAAGGAGACCATCAGGAGGAGAGTCATCAGTGAGGTGTGCTGATAAACGTGACACCTGGTCACGACAACGATGGTGCCGCCCCACAGAGCAAGGTAGCAGGTGGAAAACGCCCCTTCCATTACCATGAAGGTGATGACAACCAGACTCCAGGCTCCGCCACTTGAGGGAGGATCTGAAGAAGGATTTGAAGAATTCTGGACAAAGTTTGAAGGCTGAGGAGGGCACCCTCTGTCCTGTGGGCCTGTTCCCCCAAGCAGCACAGACAGAAGTCTGGTTGGCCTCTTTATCAAGTTACATACCCCTGTTCCCCCCTCCGCGGCTGTGGAGAGATTGCTCAGTTTGGGCTCTAATGTTCTCAGGCCTAGGTTTACGAGGTCATACCCTGACTGATGAGAACTTTGAGAAACTGGTGTTTCTGAATTGAATATGCACCTCTTGAAATTGAAGTGCCTGTGCCAGAAGGGAGTAGAAGGCGGTAGAAGGGAGAGAAGAAATGGAGGAGGAGGAGGAGGAGGAGGAGGAGGCAGAGAGGGAGAGGAGGAGGAGGAGGAGGAGAGGTAGGAGGAGGTAGGAGGAGAACAACAACAGATGACTAATTAGTATTACATTAGTTTAGGTATATATTATATATTATTATTATATATAATATAGTATATATATATATATTATGATATATTATATATATATATATATATAAATATATATATATTATATATAATATATATATATTATAATATATAATATATTATATATATAATATATATATATATATATATATATATATATATATATATTATATATCTATATATATATAATATATAGTATATATATATATATAATATTATATTATAGTATTATACATATATATTAAGTATAATATATATATATAATATATATATGTATATATATATATATATATATTATATTATTATATATATATATATAATATATATATATATATATAATGTCACAGGTGGGGATTCCGAAAATAAATACAATGTGGACAATCGCCGGAATTTCGTTTTATTCAATCTCACAAAAATTAAAATAAATCAAGTTGTCTAGGGTATAATCTCACAACACTGACTTCCACATAAGTTACGAAAGTTCAATAAATAATCACGAAGTCTTCTGAATTATAAATCTCTTCTAAGTTACAGGTTGACTTCAACGGACTATCAGTAGTCCTATACTTCTAATTCGTAAGTTGTTCTTCAACAAATAGTTTCTAAATCCAGCTTGCAGTCAAGCTCAATGTCTTATAATGGCTTCAAAACATATCCGAGCCTTTCTTCGAAATAACTTCCAATGAGTTCTTCTCAGGTTACTGTCAGATGTAATTCCCTTTAAGTCTTCACAAGAAACTCTAAATTCTCTCTTCTAAGAATGATATTCCACAAGTGTATTATAACTCATTTTCTCCGTAGAGTTTTATTGAAAACACTCTTTTTCGGCCGTAGAGTTTTATTGACAACAGTAATCCTCTAAATATAAAATCACCAGACGGAGAGAGAATGTCCTCCAACGAAGAATTGCCAACAAAAGGATAAGAACAAAAGTGAGCAAAATTAGCTTCTTTTATAAACTTTTCATTGTATCTAGAGTCAAGGTGGAAGTTACCTTGGGATCTTTTATTCCCCACACGAGGTAATTTTCATCTTAAAAATGAAATCTTCTTAAAATATTTTCAAATAAAAATTATCCTTAAATTAATTACTTTTGTAAAATAAATAATGTTTCCAAATAAATAAATATATCTGACCGCTCTCTTCTGTGGAGCTCAAAATCTCAATTCCAACAATCCTAATAACATAACATACGCCCCATCAAGAAAGAAATACAGGGCTTTTTTTCTTTTAACAAAAACATTAAATCCTTCCTACGGGGGGTTCCCCAAATGCTCCGTCAGGTAATCTGGCAGCATTGTTTTTCATCCCCTTTATTGATTCTAATCTAAACTTGTACTTCTGTAAAAACAGTGCCCACCTCATCAATTTGGCGTTTATGTATTTGGTCCTCTGCAAATGTATAAGCGTCTGGTGATCCGTCTGCAGAACGAACTCGTTCCAATATAGATAGTTGTCAAACTTTCGTACCCCAAATATTATGCGAAGCTCTTCCTTTTCCAACGTGGAATAAGCTCTCTCCCTCGTAGATAGCTTTTTACTTGCATACGCTATAGGGAACAATCCGTCGTCAAACTCCTGCAGCAGTACTGCTCCTATAGCCACATCACTCGCATCTGTTTGGAGTACGAACGGCTTAGTAAGATTGGGAAGCCGTAATATGGGTTTGCTGACCAACATTCGCCTCAGGGTCTCAAACGCTTTCTCCTGAGCTATTCCCCACACCACCTTGTTCGGTTGCTTATTCTTCGTTAAGTCAGTTAACGGTGCAGCTATTGTTGAGTAGGTAGGTATAAAATTCCTGTAGAATCCTGTCAATCCCAGGAATGATCTAACCCCTTTCTTGGTATGCGGCCTCTCTGCGTCTCTGATTTTCTTCACGTTGTCGTCTTGTAGACCGACTAACTACCCCTTCTGTCAGCTTGTGGCCTAGAAATTCCAAATCTCTGACGGCAATTTCGCATTTTGACGGCCTGAGCGTCGCGCCCACATCTGCCAATCTACTCAACAATTCTTTTATCTCAGTTATATGATCGTCCCATGTTTCAGTATGCACTATTATATCGTCCAGGTAACTGCTCGTACTTTTCATTCCCCTGGGTATCTTCCTTACATCCCTAACCAGAGTTGCGCCCACATTCACCAACCCAAATGGCATTTTTAAAAATTCGTAGTGCCCATCTTGGTTCCTTAGCGGTATTTGCCAATAGCCTTTACTTAAATCGATTTTTTAGTTGTATTTGTCTCTCGCAAATCTGGCAAATATCTCTTCAGTCATGGCCATTGGTTCTGGGTCGAATATCGTGACCTGATTTAATTTCCGGTAGTCGGCGCATACTCGATTTGATCCATCTTTCTTTTTCAACATCACTATCGGGAATGCATAAGGTGAATCAGACTCCCTGATCACTCCCATTCTTAACATCTCACTGACCTCCTTTTTTAGTGTTTCTCTCAGTGCATAAGGTATGGAATACACCTTACTTTTTATTGGGACTTCGGACGTTAAATTGATCTCATGTTGCACCACATCTACATTGCCAGGTAGATCCGTAAATACATGTTTAAACTCATTTAATATCTCTTTAATCTCCGTCCTCTTGTCTTCATCTATCTCAGGCCCTATCTTAATATCCTCGACGCTCTCCTTAGGTATGCAGTTTCCTAAGACGATCGCGTCCTCTCCCAAATCTATTTCTTCTTTTTCACACTCTTCAAAATCTACAACACCTACGCACGCGATATGTATAACGTCTGGTGTTTCTTCATTCCTTTTATTATATATCTTTAACAGGTTTGCGTGATAAGTCTTAGCCTTCTCGTTAACTTTCACTCTGTAATCGTTTTCTCAAATAGTTCCGACAACTTCGTATGGACCCTTCCACTGCATCAATAACTTATTACTTTCGGTGGGTAACAATATCAGAACAGCATCCCCTATTTTAAATTTTCTCTCCTTGGCGCTTTTATCGTAATAATGCTTGTATCTGTTTTGGGCCTTTTCTAATCTGTAGATGCTATTTTCAGGGTCTTCCTCTCCAAATTTCTCTCTCGAGCTTAAACCCATACTGGTAACCTGTGTTGTCACCTCATCTTGCTGCCGCTCATTAATCCATAATTCTTTTATAATCTGCATGGGCCCTCTCATAGTCCTGCCATATAAAAGTTTGAAAGGCGCGAACCCAGTCCTCTCCTGTGGCACTTCACGATAGGCAAATAATAAAGGGTTGATGTATTTATTCCACCTCTTAGGTTGTTCGCTGCATAATCTTTTCAACATTTTCTTCATCGTACCATTGAATTTTTCTACGAGGCCGTTACATATGGGATGGTACGGACTTGTGCATAATTGTTTCACATTCAATAGCCTAGAGACCTCCTTCATGCATTTTGATACGAACTGTGTCCCCAGGTCAGTTAGTATTTCATCGGGTACCCCAAGTCTGCTATACATATCCACCAGAGCTTCTGCAACAGTCTCTGTGTCAATGTTTTTAACGGTACAGCTTCAGGGTACCTCGTGGCATAATCTACAAGGGTTAGTATATATTTATGCCCATTTTGAGAGGAAGGCACAATTGGTCCTACGAGATCTACCGCAACCCTTTTGAACGGTGTTACAATGAGTGGGACTTTCGTCAGGGGCGTTTTTACTATCTTCCCTTTTGGTACCGTCTTCTGACATATATCGCAGGAGTGGCAAAATCTGGATATGTCTTCGTTCATACCTGGCCAGTAGAACTCTGAGAGTACTTTGTCGGTCGTTTTCTTAATCCCGAGGTGTCCACCCATGATACTATCATGCGCCATAATCATAACCTCTTTTCGTAACCTCTTTGGTACCACTATTTGTTCACTCGAACCCTATTTCTCTTGTTTGCAGCGATACAAAATCCCCTTCTTTACGTCATAGAAAGACTGCCTTTCTTCTTTATTCTCTATCTCGCACAGTGCCCTGCACCTGTTTAACGTTTCATCTTCTCTCTGGAATTCGATGAATTTTTCACGAGTGACTTCGTCCTTATATGGCTGTTTGGTGCTCTCTGGTGTGGCTGACCCTTCCCCCTGTAAATTATTCGCACTACTCGCGCGTGGCATTACCACCTGATCGACAGGATGCTCCAATGCATCATCAAGCGCCGGGGTTTCTTCCTCCTGTGAGTCAATCATTTCACCCGCGCACGACATTACCACTTGATCGCCCATTGTATTTACATGCACCATAGTCTATTCCTTCTGGTCGCACGAGGCGTTACCACATTTTCGACAGGGTCTTCCGCGCCCCTTGCACCAGGGATATTCCCTATTATTAAGTCGTAAATGGCATCGTCAAGAGCTACAGCTTCAACACGCCCAGTGTAATAGGGTGTAGCAACATTAATCTCAACAACAGGTGCGTCCCTAATCGTATTGTCTATTAACAATATTTGCTTCCTCTTTCCGGTCTTCTGGTCCACCGATGTATACTTCTTTTTAACTATGACGCAGTCACAACCGGTGTCCCTCAACACGTTCCCAGACATTCCATTGATCTTTCCACTGACAACATTCATCATTGCTTTCTAAATGTTGGGCCTTACACTATTGCTCTTTACGCACGCGACCCTGATGACAGGTACAGTTTCGCCGCATGCTAAAGCAATCCTGTTGTTACTATCAACGTGTTTCATAATGTCAACATCTTTATCAGTTCTCACATCTTTGTGCGTCGGCGTAATATCAGAAGCATCATCTTTGTTCCGCTGCTTAATTTCACTCGTTATAGCGGCAGCCGCCCTTTTCGGTCCCTCTCTCCAATTATTGCTATGACGATTATTATAATTCCTATACTAGTCATCCCTCCTGTAGGAGTTGTAGTTTTTACAATCGATTGCCTTGTGCCCTTTCTTGCCACATTTAAAACATGTAGTCTGATATTTCTGCCTTTCAAAATAATTGTGGTTCTCACTAGCATCTTTCTTTTCCTTCTTTGAGGAGTCTTCTCTATTAATTGTCGACGCCAAGTGTTTATTATGCTCCAGGAGATAATTCTCTGCCTCTTGAGCAATGCTATCAAGTTTGTTGATCTTTTTTTCACGCAGGAATGTTGCAAGTTTTTTGGGCACGTATTTAGGAACTGTTCTGCCACTATTAAATTGATAATATCATTAAAATCTGTATTTATTTCCGCCAGTTCCGTCCATTTCATCACATAATTTTTTAATCTATCGATGAACTGAATAGGCCTTTCGTCATTGTATGCCTTTGCGTTCCTGAATTTTATCCTATAGCCATCTTCTGTTAAGTTGTAACATAGTAGGAGGGCGTTTTTCAGTTTACGTAATCCTTAGATTCCTCTCAGACTTTAGGGATCTGAGCGGGAATATGAATGAAGGAGAGGAGAGACTACCGAAGGACCAATGGAGAATAGCCCTTTACCCGGAGATGCACGAGAGAGAAAAGTAGAAAGAGAGAGAGAGAGATAAGAGAGAAGAGAGAGAGAAGATAGGAGAGAAGAGAGGTATGACCAGAGAGAGAGAGAGAAGCAGAGGAGGAAGAAGAGAAGGATAGAGAGAGAGAGAGAAACGAGAAAGAAGAAGAGAAGAAGAGAGGAAAGGAGGAGAGAAGAAAGAGGAGAGTTGCCTAACAGAAGAAGATGGAAGAGAAGAAATCTCACATGGGATGTATCGGTGCTAAAGAGACGCGGGTCAGAAGAGAGAGATGATTAATATATCTGCAGAGAAATATAAGCCATTCAATCAACTAGTTCCAGTCAGCTCTGGATATAGATAACTACATACAAGACAAAGAGACTGATTGGAGAAGAGCTGATGAGACGAGAGAGAGAGAGAGAAGAGAGAGAAGAAGAGAGAGATCTGAGATCTAATAGCATAGGAGTGGAGAGGTGAAGAGTAATAGAGAAGAGAGTGAAGAGATGATGGCAGATTTGAAGTAAAGAGGAGAAAAAAGGAAAAAAGCACAGACATAAAAAGAAAGGATCCATTCACTTTCTGACTGGTATCGAATCACCGCTGAATGTGATTCCGAACATATAATCATTTATGATTACTTTACAACATTAGATATACTATAATCTTATAAATTATATATGTATATATATATATATATTAATATATATATTATATTAATATTAAAATTCTGTATTATATCATATATATATATATATAAATATATATTATATAAAATAATACTTAAGTAAATAATCTGACATATTATCAAGGAGATTAGTTTCGAATATTACTTAAAAAAAACATATATTTTGACAATTAATTAATTCCTTGTAGGATGCTGAAGCTGCTCGTATTAGAGAGGAAAGGCTGAAGCAGTATACGCAAAACGCAAATAAAAACGTATCGGCAAGCGCAAAATGCGCACAAATCATAAAAAGAACTCCCAAGCCCAAAGCGCACATGTCCCAAAGTCAAATGTTGTTTAGACACATTAGACGCAAAAAAAAGGAAAAAACTAAACTAAACATTAAAAGAGCATATTTTGAAATTTAATTAAAAAGCAAAACAGTGCATTAAAAAAAAATGAGAAAATATCAACTGGTTCAATATCTGAAATCCTCCTCGTCTCTCGATTCTTAGAAAGAGTCAGTCCGGCAATAAGAAGAAGGTCAAAGTCAGATGTAGACCAGACTACCTCGTTACCCGCCGAATGGCAGCCAGTGGACGGAAGCAACCGGCCAGCCGAGCCATTAATGCAGGTTGTAGAATTACTAATAAAACAAGCCCGATCCAGACAGACCGTCCGTATTCCGAATCAGCTCCTATAGCTGTAACTGGGACGGAACAATGTGACCTGACAGCCCACTACAAATGTGCCCCACACCCCAGGGGGCACAAAGCGACGCCTCCGCGAGGGGGAAGATGTTAAGTATAGATAAGAAATAGATAAAGAGCGATCTCTATAGTAGTAGAGTAGAAAGATGATGACTCATATCTGACTATCGGAGATAGAGAGACTTGGATCTGCTAGTCATGAGCATTTCATACATTGAGATGATAGTATAGGATTAGAACTCTACTATCTCTATTGCAGTAGCTCCCTTTCATATATTTTATCATGCTGATAGTCTTCCCTGAAGATACGAAATTCTTATGAGTAACTGAGGTAATACTCTCATCTTTCAGCTACGTAATAGTAAACCTTGTCTAAGTACGTATATATAAATCTTCACTTTATACTTAAGCTATAATATAATATATTTACTATATTTCTAATATACTATTTATATAATAATAACTACCTTAATATATATATAATACCAATACAAGAGATTCTTCTACCAGTTCATGTTCTCTACAATATATTCAAAAATAACCACTATATTGTGGAAGTCACCAAACTTCAGCCCAATCGATCTCCATTCCTCTATGATAAGAGTCAAGTAAAGACTCGAGCCTATATCCCTTTATTTCCCAGTACCTGTTTGAACAGAGCTTTTTGCACTTTCCCCCGCATTTAACCTACGTTCCTACCACTACTTTCTAATAGATTAAATCTAAGAGCTACGTGCTAGCATCTATGAAGCGAATAAATCAAATCATTTCGAAATTAGAACGTTATTCTTGAATCCTCTGTGTTCAATAGTCCATGTCACAATTAGAGATCGCCTTTGATTGCTCTTAGCAGTGTTTTGATATAAGTTCATTCGGTATAGTTATACTTCCAATCCCACCTTCTGCATTCCATCTTACATCTCGTCTTTATAGAGTGAAGAGTTAGAGCAACTAAGACCCCCTCTCCGCTACCATTCTCTCTACGCAACGATTCAAGCCTAAAAAGAATAGCTCACTATATATTCATGTACTCCGGACATTAATTACCATCATTAGCAACTATTATATATCCGAAGTCAAGGCTTTTGCTCCTACATAAGTTTTATTTTATCATGCGACCAATCAAGTTCTTAGCAGATCTTTGAAGAATACATTAGTTTCCAGCGAACTAACACTGTTTAACAGGATGTTTCCCGCTTGCCCAACCTTTAATAAATTTTTGTCCAAGCTTGTATCATTAATGTATTTGCATTCTCAATTCCTCTTAGTTTTGTAATGCTTATTAAAACAAAAAAATAAAAAATGGCACCAAAGTAATACACAGCGGAGAATAGATGAAATAGCGGTTGTACCAAGATGTTTAATGTGAGAAATCGACGGCCAGTTAGGTAGGCGAGGCATCAGTCTGTCAAGCAGATTTTTACTAGTCTTGCTCACATACATCCTTGAGAACTCTGAGCGTTCAACGAAATGCACTCAGTTCTACCGATTCACCTAACCACGTTCTCGTGCAACGCAAACGTTGTGCTTCTTCCTCTCCTATACTAAATCACTCCGTTCGTACGAAGTATCTTGCCATCTGTCCACCACTGAAAGATCGCCAACAAGAAACACAAAATTATGCGATATATGTTTCTAGCTAAAAAAAATAAAAAATTGCAGAGTTCCAAATAAAATACCCTATAATTTCTAGTTAACTTTAATCGAAGTTTCATTAATCAATTTTAGATTATATTTTTTCAGCTTACCGTCAGTATCTCATATTGATTTTACTGACCTTTTGCTCAATGAGAGAGAGAGAATAATCTAATATATATAGCTCATAGACTTTCTTAGTAAGATATCGATAACGCGTCTTATATTTCTCAAGACTATCCATCTCCACTCACTTAACAAATAATAGATTCAATATAAGTCACTAGAAACCTCCACCCATCAAAAACTCCCTGCTTGTAGGTTTCTCCCAGTCAGCGTCTGTGTTCCTATCCCCCGCCCCCCTCAATTCCACCCGTACCCCCCACTCCCCCCGGCTCCCCCTTCTAATTTTTTTCTCACCAATATTAAGACTAAAACTCAATAACGATCCCTTCATCACGTTCGTTCTGGTTAGCGTTCGTGAGAAATCAGATTCAGGTAGACAGAAAATTCGGCAAGAACTCAGACTCCACAATGTGAATGGTGATTAACTCCTCACTAATCATGTGATCTTAGCAAGAATTCTAGAAGTTCATTACAAAATATTATGAAAATGATATTAATGACAAATAAAAACGGGTATTTCAAATCGAAAAATTTATAGGACTTATTCCTGGTATTTGTTACTTTAACAAGGTATATTGTGACACCACTATATTAACTGTCTAAAAGAAAACACAACTTGTTAATTATAACTGTAAAACATCAATAGCTCTCTTCGTTTCTACGAAAATTTTCGAGGCATAACACCGTGCAATAATGATTATTCTCACTGCTGCTTTTCTTGAGCATGATGTTATTCTATCATCTTGTCCAGATATTAGAGCATCCTTTCCAAGCCCGCTTCGACCCTCTTCAATTCGTGGTAATAAATATTTATCTGATCCGAATTCTTCTTAATAACGTTTTCCGCAGTACATAGCTCTTGTGCAAAGAAATTTTCTATAAAGTTACAAACAAATCATGATACTTAAATAAAATATCGTATAAAATAGTTTAATTATTTATATGAATTATATCAAAAAGTTAAAATAAAGAGAAAATAAATATACTAAAATTAAAAAAGAACCACGGGCGTAAGTACTTACACGAATCAAGTAGTTTAAAATGCAAAACTAAGTTTTTTTATTTTTTTTACAATTGATAGCATCTCAATCTTTCCCTGTACATCCCTATCCCATCTAACGATGACATATATCTTACTACTCCTCAGACAGACACAAAGAATTAAGTTAAGAAGTGGAACGCATAGCGATGCTCGCAAGTCATCTTGGGCTGGTTGTTCAATGGAAATACACGGCAGTCATCTAACACAGTCACAAGATAATTTCAGTAGATATATTTACCTTTTTTCCTTTTTTATTCACTTTTTCGCACTCTTGTTCTTGACTAATGCTCTCATGAAACATTTAAAGTCCGAAAAGCTGTTGCTGCAAGTTCGTGGCCTGTCCCTCAATACTCGCCTGTAAATGGCAATAAATATAAATAAAATGTATAATTAGTTACCTTGGCGGTGATTTCAATCTTTATCTACCACGTATATAGATAAATTATCAGAATCTTAAAAATGAAACATCTTCTTAAAATTAATTATCTATATCTATTCTGAAGAAATGTGTGAAGCTCTGTTTTCACTAACTAATGAAGGTGTCATAATAATAAAATAATGTTTTCCAAAAATAATAATTAAAATATATCTGACCGGCTCTTACTTCTGGGAGCCTTCTATATAACAAATCTTCAATTCTAAACGTTTATACACAAAACATAAAAGAAAAGCTAAGCTGTTTATTTAGCTGTATATGTTAATAATGTATCACCAATTTCAACACATGAAACCCAATATATTAATTATTCATTTACCCCATATATTATTATATTCAGAGAACCCCCTGCCCAGCTAAAACAAAGTTTACTAAAGTATATATATATACTGAATTCTGCAGGAGGAACATCAGCCTACCTTATCAGGAGAACCCAAAGATTCAAAGAACATATCCCTAAATCCTACAAAGCGAGCCGAAGGTCCTCCCTGGCCACATGGTAACTCGCACACCGTAAGATCAGGAAGTGTTCAACACTTTCATCCTCAACATGATAGGATGGATAAAAGGGCGTATCTGATAGTACCAAATGGAAGAGTATAAAAACACAAGAACGATATTAGTTAAAGCAAAGTTATAGAGTATAACAAATTCGGGAGCAGTAAGAAGTCACCTGTGCCTATCAAGGATTATTCCATCCCATATCCCATGATAAGAGTATATGAAATTAGGAATAGTATTACATTTACATATAATTATATATATATCAATATATTCTACTTAATACACATCATATATGAGGTATCAAGTACTTAGATAACCAGGATGTGACCCATATTACCACTCGGTTACTATAGATGCATGCATAGCATTGAGAATAGAAACGACGAGGCACTCTCTCGATTCTATTGATGATAAGAAAGATTTGGAGACTGAGAACATAATTCTTGATGTATACTGATGTTGCACGTGATTAGAGAAATATAGGTCATATAAGAAAATGCCAGCAGATCATATGAATATCTATAAGATTCTCAGAGTTCTCCACCTCACCACAGTATAATTAGGAAAACTTGATTAAGACTCATAGCTGATTAATATCACTATCGTTAACATATGGTGTATCTACAATTTCCTCTTGAGATAGATAATATATGGCACACCTCAGTAATCTCTATCTTGACATTCTCATCACATTTATTCGTAGTTCTTGTTATATGTATGTATATGCCTTCATCTCATTGAAAAATCTATGCATAGAGAGGAGAGATTACCCAGGCCGAGATTACTGTAAATCATATATTTTGGAGTGAGTGACGAGAACGCATAATTAGGTGTGAGAGGAATTAATAAACTTCCTTTTTAATCTCTTCACTTTTTCTATCCCTAGAGAGCATATTTCCATATCAGTGATCATTCTATATCCGGCTTATTACTTTAACATAGCCTCTCCGTTAGCGTATGTCTACACTCTCTAAGTCAGGGGACAGTTCCATTGTTCATACCTTTTTCTAAGGACGCACACATATTCTCGCTTATTAGTCTAATATTTGTCCTTATTCCCTTTCGTTTGAAATGACATTAGAGATTCTTGCGTTCTCTTAATTTTCATCTTCTCGATTCTATTTCGCTCTCTCCTGTCACCCGCGCTGTAATCATAGGTCTTAGAAAAAAAACAACTTTTGCACGTCATTTAACGTTATATACTGCGTTATCGATCTCTTACTTACTATATCGCTCTCTCAACAGAGGAGAGTCTATATGTAGCTGATCGCATCATTCATTAGCCTACGCTCACACACTCCCCTCCTCTTATTCCCACTCTAATATACGTTTCATTAATTTCCCTCAACAGTTAACACGTTTACTCGATCCACGCTCGGATATCTCATACAGTATTAGTGCCACTTTTGAGCACTTGTCTCTCATCAGCGATATCTCTCATAAGAGTCCTTCATCTCTTTCGTAAGGTCTTCCCCTTGGTCTGCCTCTCTCCTGCTCCTAGTCCCACCTATACTGGCCACTCACTTCTCCTAATCCTCCTCCAAATGTCCCCTGAACCCTCAGAACACCTAGCTAAGTTTATAATAGATCTACAAGTCAGCAATCCGAATTTTTCCTTCCACAGAACTCTAATTCGTTTTTGTTCTCACATGTATATCCCTGTATCATTTGATTCTTCAGGCGTTCTCGACACTATGGTCTTCATATTTCTAGCAGTGCGCTAGAACACCTGCACTCGCTCTATGTTGTGTTCATATTTTACAACCTAGAGAGAGCAGAAAAGTAGTACCAAGTTTGCAATTAAAATCTATATCTATCATTTTACCCTTAAATTCATTCTCACTATACTCATGACTATGCTTGAGGTCCATTGATTTCTATCACTTTACTCATAAGAAAATAGTCATGTGGTTGTGAGTAACAAGCTTCTGTTATCTCTTCCGTATGGCTTTAAGTGCGATTAACTCCGGTATGTTCTCCTCGGCTTTAATTCCTCTATGTCTTCAGTGTATTGCTCCCTACTATCTCTTGATTTTATAGTAGTTATACTACTTCACTATTAAATATTATTTATTAATTGAGATATTATTATTATTATCGCTTATTTATTAATTCATTTAATATTTTACTTATATTATTTACTCTTTTTCTTTTTTTCTTTATTTGCTAATCAGTTGTTGTTATTTCGTATTCTTCTAGAATGCCTCATTTATTGAACGCATCCCTTTGCCATTTTGTGTAACCCATTCTTCGCTTTTTTTTTTTGTAGCATTTATGAGAGCTCGTGCGTTTACCTAGCATATAGCGTATACACTTGTTCCTCTTTTAAGGGAGCTTAACCTTAGTCTTCCCCTCTGAATTCCTTGTATCTAATCGTCTGTTGTCTCTCTGATTATCTTGCCATTTGGTTCACTGCCTCTTCCCCTGTGAGGGAGGGTACAGGTAAAAACCGGTTTTCTCTGCTGGCTCTATCTGTGAGTTGTATTCGTATATCCTCCTTTCCAATAACCGCGCGAGCCTCATCTGAACGAGAGATTCTCAAACTCCTTGCTAGCCACCAAAGGAGTCATCGTCCTACTTGTGGTTTTTAATTCTTGCGTTCTTTGCGTCTTATCCGTGTGGTGAGAGGGCTAACTGTTTTGTCTTCTTTAGCAGATTAGCCTTTGTTCGTGCACCATCATGGATGTACGCATTCTCCCTAGCATGGCCCAGTACAATCCCTATTGATCCATCTTTGTCATCGATTGTCCAGATGGGTTTATCCGGTATTAGATGGACGCTAGTTTTCCGACGGTCACGCTCTCAATTCTCGTTTATTTAATTCTATATATCATCATTTCCCAGTTTATTGTATTTGTGCTTATCCTATTAGAGGGTGTGGGTTCTTCATCGAGCATTCTCTTTTTATTGACAGTTGATATTAATAGAAAATATTACCTATATTCTTTCCAAACACACTACGTAATGAGTGAATTGGTTCCCCTCCTAGTGTCGTTCCCTGCTATGCAATTCTAGCTCTTCAGTTAAGGACATAGTCCAATACTACGCTTTCTCCTCCGTTTGTGGAGTAAACTTTCTATCTATATCATACCAAAGGCTCCTGTACACTACATACGTCATTACTTCCGACAAGGTTACCATACTCACCGCTCCGGAGTATCCTTTGTGATACAAAGTATTCTTCAGTTTGCTCTTCATACTCCTAGTCACTTATCGAGAGAAATAATGTTCCGCGATGCACTAAAATTTAGCTAGTTGGTTCCACCTCAACTAGTGACAGAACTCATCATATCATAATACCTCTCCATGCTGAGCTTGAATCTCTTACAGCGGCTGACACCACTCTCCTCTTCAACCCAATATGAGTTCACCACTAGGACTTCTCACTCTTAAAGATGCTTTGCCCACACATAAGCTACGCTGGAACTCTTACCATTTCTCCTCACTCATAATATGTTTGTATCACATGCATATCACCCCACTAATTGCAACACTATGCGTTATACATCGTACACACCCTTTTTCTCCTTCTTCATTCAAGTACCTCAACATATCCAGTCTTCTAGCGTTCTGTCCACTCATCACTTTTCTTTAATTTCTCACGAAGGAATAACTTACGAGCTAAGTTGCTCTTATCACAATATATGGTCCTGCTGAGATTCCGTGATGGTGAACATCACTCGTATGGCGTAAAGGGAGTTCAAGTTTGTCTCTTCATCTTCTATTTCTTATATCGTCTTAAAGAATAAGCAGGCGTGACACTCTATCTTAATCATCGCCTAGCCATAAACAATACACTCCTCCATGTCCACAATTCCATGTGTCTGTATTTCGTTTTGAATCAGTCTATCTGAATGCTGTTTGAAATTTACACCACATTTTCTTTACCACTACCCGAATTTTGACACTTGTGATGGAGGTTCCTGTTCTTCAGCACAGCTCTCCTACACCGTCCTCTCCAAGAATAAACTGCTTCCCTGCATCACCCGATATAATCTGCGTTCATAGCCAGACGTCAACAGTCTCGTGAGCTGAAATATTCATCCGACCACTACATGCGCCACACAAATCACTTCACTTAGGCGTGTTCTAAAATTAACACCCTGTTTGCAAGGAAGTAGTATATGGCTCTTATATCATATGAAATCTGGGTGAACGTGAGATGATCTTGATTGAGGTGTTTATTTCGAGTGGGTAGACTCTAAGGTAGATATCTCTATCTTATCGCTCCTCTCGTATATACATTCTCGGGCGATATCTAGCTCTCTCTATCGCACAGTATTCGACGAGTTGTCGAGGCGTGAGTTTTTTCGGTGTGTTTACACTATGAACCATTAAATTACCTAGGATAGTCGCACGAGAAAACGACATATATTATCCTCAACCTACTTCATGGCATTCCTATTCCAATGACTGAGGGGAGATGACGAAGTTGAACTAGAAGATTTACATTCAAGCTCTTATATGACCTTTTTTTTCTTACAGCGTAACTCACATAATTATAGTTAACCTAGGTTATTGTAGCATTCACTCTCTTGGATGTACCATTCTTTTCCATACTCACACTCACTCTCATTCTTATCTTCCTAGTCTTTTCCAAGGTGAATTCAGAACCGTGTTGTTGTTCGAACTTTGTGTCAGACATTATTCGTGGAGTTTGAGATTCAGTTATTTAATATACAATAATAACATTTATTAATGAGTGTATTACTGCCATTAATTTAATATTATAATATAATATTACCTCTTACATAATATTATATATTTAATATTATAATAATATATTATACTATAATTAATATTATATTATTATATAATATTATAATATATTAAATTATTATTATTCTTATTATTATTATTATAAATTATTAATTATTTTATTATTTTATTTACTCTATTATATTTTTGTTATAATATTATTATTATTCACTTACTTTATTTATTATAAGCTGTTAGTTTAACCCTTCATTTATCTTAATATAATCTTTTCTATTTTATTTTATTTAGATGTGTTTCACTGACATGAAGAAACATTAATACTGTTTAAAATATACGAGGATTGACTATGATTATAACACTATAGGTCTGTATTATAACAACTCCTGAAGTTTAGAGATTGGAAATGTGAATCCGTGTTGATCAGCAAGATACGATGCACATCTAGTAGTAGTATAGTTTTCCGACAAAACTCATCAAAGATTCCGATCGGCGAGCGAATCAGAAATCAGATCATAGTGACCACCAGTGTGGTAAAGGTAATGATTTATTTGTATTATGCTTTTAATTGACGCAAGAAGATTAGGTATACCAATTCTCCATATTATCTATTATTTAATTATTATTATGTATTATTTATTATTATTTATTATTATTATCTATTTTATTTATGTAATTATTATTATTATTATTATACATTTTATTTACTTAGGTACTCGAATTATTATCATATCATTTTAATCCTTAAGAATACAGTTAGTTGGGAAAATTGGATGAACAGAGAAAAAGAAGCATAAGTGAACGGAAGAGTGCAAGAGGTTAATAGGAAAAAGTTTATGTAACAATCATTTATCAAATAAATCTTCATATATTTACTAATATCTATTAAGACCAAAAGTATTTTTGACTAGATTCAATAATTCCCTTGTAAAATATATAGAATAGTATCTCGGTTACCTTCAGATGATTCGCTTACTTCTATTACGTGCCCTTCATCTTTTTCTCACCATCCTCTCATCACTTAATTCGCTTGTAGAATCAACTTAATATATTAGTTCGTTATGTATATATATACCCTTAGTTCCCTAACTTCCTCAATCGGTATCATATATAATTATATTGAATAATTTTTATTATTATAGAGTTTATATATATATTAATTTTTTTTATTTTTATATATTATTTTTTTATTTGTATATTTCACGCTCAAATATCAAAACCACTCAACATATTTACTTCATCCGATTCTTTATTTTCCATCAAAGTTCGCACTGGCCTCTTCTCTATTCCTTTCCCGGCAAATTAAGTACTTGCTTTTTTTTAGTCAGGCAATTATCGGATATGCATGTATTCCTTTTTCACGTAAGTCCTTTATAGATCAGTAATCCGCCGGCAGTTTTCCGTCGACTCCTGTTTGCATATTGTTAGAATTATGCGTTTATGTTTGAATTTTTCATAGGCGTTTAGTTGATGTCGTGATCTCGTTGTAAGCTCTTGTTTTCCTGTTCTGGTAAGGACCCATTTAATTGAAAGTTTTAATATTTGCAACTTCAGAAATTGTAGAACATTGTATAACTTTTTTTTTAGCTATTCTTGTTAGGCTTAGTATAATCCCTTTCCTCTCTGTCTTCTTGACTCTTGAAGCGGTCTTACGCGTTTTTGCGGGCGTCGAGTTTGATAATGATACCTTTTCTATTATCCTTTCGTCCAAATTTATTATTCTTTTATTTATTTATTTTATTTTATTTAGTTATTTTAATTATTTTTTATATATATATTATTTTTATTAATTAATTTTTTATCCTCATAATTATTTATTTTTTATTTATTATTTATATTATTTCTTTTATTTTTTATTATGTTATTTTACTTTTTATATTAGACTTTTATTTATTTTTATTATTATTTATATTATATTATTTATTTATTTATTTATTTATTAATTATTTTATTATTATTATCTATTATTATTAATATTTATTTATTGTTATTAATTATTTATTATTTATTATTTTTTTATTTTTATTTTTATTTTTTTATTTTTTTTTTATTTTTTCTTTGTAAAGTTAAGCCTCTCCGTTATATTCTATCTTATATATAATATATAATATATATATATAAATATATAATTATATATTTATATATATATATATAGTATATATTATATATATATAATATATATTTTAATATATACTATATAATATATATTTTATTATATTATATATATTTACCATAATATTATATTTATTTATAAATGAAATAGGAATGTCGTAGGCAAAAGCTAAAAGTAAAGCAGGCCAATGCACCTATACATAAAGATTATAGTTAGGCTGGCGCGAATCCACATGTAATATTGACAAGACGGAGATTGCTGATGTTTCTGACGAGATGTTGGATATGATGTACAAGCGATAAAATATAAGTACGTAAATGACACCTTCATCAAGGTAAGCACTAAGGTATAAAGGAGCAGGAAAATTGACAATCAGAAAAGCCTAAAGCTAATTAGACTCTGAAGAAAAATTATTGATTATTTGCTTATTTAATCACTTACTATACTGGTAATCTTATTTCACTAAAATACGTTACAATGTAACTTATCCTTGTAATATAAGAGAAAGTCAATATACGGTCATCCCTTCACACTGACAAGATTGCAATTTCTATCCATCTTTTATAGTCAGATATTTGTAATTATAAGTAACGAATTTGATTCTCTTCCCATGAACCCCACCCAGATTAGCGTAAGCGAGACGCAATTTATGCAGGTATACTCTCCTACATCACATCGTACTCACTAGCAACCGTATTGTTCCCCTTGAGTGTCAATATTCTTCCAGCAGCTTCAGACCGTATCTAGATCCATCAATGTGTTATTTATATTTAATCGTCAACTGACGAAGCCTGATGGTTCAGATCTTCCTTGCGACGACGATCACATAGTTATACAGAGTCAATTTCCTTATGCTTGTTTTTAACCAGAATTGCGTTATCTCAAGAAACTTATTACTTGGTGCGACCGCGGCTAATTATAATTTCCTTATGGAAGTTATTTAGAGCATTTAATTAATTTTTCAGAGCGATGCTAAAAATCTTCATCATTCAATCATAGGCGGTTTTTCATAGTTTATTATCTAAAAGTCGAGGTCATGTGCAACAAATTAAAGTAGGCAAAAAGTTCACAAATAAACAATGCTACTATTTTATCAATTATATCGAATTTTAAAGGACATAATATTTAAATTGGAGATAATATCTTTACTCTCAAGAAAATGACTTTATTTCTTCCGTAGTTAGTAGATATATTACTAGAATAACTACTTAACCAGTATCAAGTCATAGATTCGCGTTAATCTAAAATAAAAATGTAAATTAACTACTGTACATAATCAGGTCTGTATCTCACAAATAACTGTTTTCAATATTATTGTAGAAAGGAAATTTAATATTATGTTTATATAATAAAGTTTGTTCGAAGAAATAAGCTTCCAATAATAGAAATTTTCTTCTTTTTCGTCTTTTTGAAACAATTAAAAACTGAGAAACAATCTAAATTCCCAAACAATTGTATTTAGTATCAATGGGATTTAAATTTTTAACTTTTAGACATTTTTCAATTCTTTTCTTTAATAGTTTACAACCATTCATGGGCAGAGCCCTACTGAAGTAGGAAATATAACATAAAAAAAAAAGTAGAAGCTCACACAGGTTCACACCAAACAAATTACTCAGGTAAGTGGTGTCGTAAGCTAAAAAGTGGGGAATATTTAATTCTGCAGCAAATATAGGTGGGAGGGAATTCCACAGAACATAAGTGCCGGAAATGAGGAATCAAGCCTGAAGTTACTGATTTTTACACATAAATCCTTTTTAGACACTGCATCCTTTGTCCATAAATTTATGTCTTTTGACCTTGGATCAACCCTATCAAAAGGTGAATGAAGTTACAGCAACTCAAGATGAGAGAGCAGTTTTCTATACAAGGGCAGATTGTACAGCTTGAAAAGTAGCAGGGAGGGAATAAATTGTTGTAGTCTGAACAAAACTACTAGATTTCTTGAAGCCATCCTTGCAACGAGTGTGATATAGGTTTCCAAACAATTTTTTATTGTGTTGAGAGCTAAAATGTTTACATTGTTCACAGGAGAGACAACAGAATTACCAAAAGATACAGCAAAGTTGGAATATGTTTTTGAAAGAAATTTGTAGAAAATGAATTTCTAAAATTTAAAAAGTTAAATTTCCCAAGGTTGTGGAGAGCCCACCAGTAAACCCTATCAAGATGTGAGATAAAAATTTCGGAAATATGAAGCTGAAAGCCAAATCAAAGCAGGGACAGATTGAAGGGTAGAAGAGTGGAGATGAATCATCGGCATAGAAACATAGTTGGAGTACAGCTGAGAGATCGTTGATGAAAAGTAGGAATAAAGTTGGACATAGAACAACCTTGCGGAACACCACAAATTAACAGGAAAGGGAGAAGAGGTCCTCCATCAACGAGTGCTGAAATAGAGCGATCGGAGAGAAAACTAGACAAGAGCAAGCAAAGAGAAGGAGGAAACCCAAAGGAAGGGCTTGGAGAGCAGTGTGACGGAAAAACCCCGATCAAAAGCTTGGTATGATCAGCGCCACCACGCAAGACTCCCCATGGTCCCTAAGTGCTGAAGACCATAAATCATTTAGATAGGAAAGTATGTCAACAGTTGACTCGAACGACGAAAGCCATAATGATTGATCTGAAAGAAGGAATGAATCCAGATATCCAGAATGAAAATTTGTTTTGTTAAAAGATTTTTAATAGAATACAAGTGAGAGCTATAGGATAATTGGAAGGGTCAGAGCGGCTGCCTTTTTCGGGATCAGTTGGACATATGCGCGCTTCCAGCACTGGGGAATATTTGTATTAAGACATAGAGAGTAGAGTTGAAACGGACAGGCGCCAGCTCAGAGCACACTCCCTCAAAACAAGGGAGAATGCCATCCGCGCCACTATCCTTCCTGACGTTCATAGAACTCAGGATCATGCACACGATCATGTGTAATCACAGTAAAGACATGGGAAACCTGAGAGGAGAAGGAGTAGGAGGGGAGTTGCCAGAATCCTCCAGGGTAGAATTAGATGAAAATAAGGAGCCGAAGAGATTGGCCTTTTCAGAAGGAGAGTACAACAGAACCGTAAGAGCGAATAAGGGGAGGAAGGCAAATTTACAAAAGTTGCTAGAGATGTTTTTGCAAGGGGCCAGAAATTTTTATCAGTAGGAGAACCAAGCAGTTGTCGCACTTTCTTTAGTGAAAGGCGCTAGCCGTCGAAATTATTCCCTGCAACATCCGAGCCAGAATGGAGAAATTAGTAAGTCATAGGAGAATGAGAGTTTTTTCATGCCCGATACTCATGTCTCTCTCGTGAATGGCGCAGAGAACAAGCTCCATCGAACCATGGATTTTGGGGCGAAAAAGATTAGTTGAAGATTGAATGAACCTGCTCATTCCATCAGTGATACGGCACCCAGTCGCGCCGCTGACCGAGTCCATCCCCCAGTCAAGGTAGGATTCGATTCCAAGAGATTTAAGCCAAAAAACAGACGCAATTCCCCCAATTAGCCCGATTTAAAAGTGCCAGAAATTACGTTTAGGGCATGGTGGAGGTGCTTGAGAAAAAGTATTATAATTCAAAGCTCAAGATTGTGGTCAGAGTTCCCAATAGGAGGAGAAATTGTGTATTTATAGCGAGAAGAGTAGTGGTGAAACATAAGTCAAGCGTATTTAAGAATGGTTGGGACGATCTGGAATATGTGTATTCCTTAATTAACTTTCAGATCGTTGGGAATAACAATGAAGGTTTTGCCTCCGCCCGGCTGCTCAGTGTGAGGGAGCTAACCACTCAGTGGGTGTACGTGGAAATCCCTAAATAGAGACTCAGCATGTGGATGGAAGAGTAACGTTCATGAGAATAGTAAGATAGTCAAAAAGACGTGAAAATCTGTTCCATTAGGGGGAGCAGTAGCAGAACACAAGATAAGGATATAGTAGGGAGAAAGTTTTAAACAGAACACGGATTAGGAGATCAAATTTCTTGAGACGTGTTCAGGAGTGTTATTTAATATAGGCACAGAACACCATTTACTCAAATCATAGGCAATATTGTTCTAAGTAATATATATTATATATATATATATATAATATATATATTATAATATATAATAGTATATATATTTAATATAATATATATATATTATATATATATATATATATAATATATATAATATATATTATATTATATATATAATATGGGTGGTTTTGGTGGCCGGGAGAAAATTGAGAATGGTAGGAAGGTGATTGAATTTCTGTGAAGAGAGAGGTATGTGTGTAAGTTATAAATTCTTTAAACACAAGATATCCATAAGTATACTAGAGTTGGTGTAGTAGAGATGTATCGAAGTTGAAAATATGATTTGATTTGTGTTGGTAAAAGAAGGAAGTTGAAGTATGTTGTTGATGTTAAATCAGTTGAGGGTTTAGAAAATGATTATCGGATCATTATGTTTTCTATGTAAAATTTTAAGTTTAGTGGGGGCTTGGATGAGAGGAAAGGTAGATACGAAAGGAAGTGGGTAAAATTAGAGTGAGAAGTTAAGTGAGCAAGACAATAAAGGTAAGTATGTAAGAGCGGCTCGCTAGTAAAATCGTTGATGTGAACAAGTTGATACTGAACAAATCTGGGGGCAAATGAAGGAAGCAATTGTTAGTAGTGCAAAGAGAGTATGTGGATGTGCTAAAGTAGGAAGTAAGAATGTTAAAACGAAAGGTGGAATGAAGAGGTGATGAAAGCGGTTAAAGGTAAAAAGAAGCGTGGTTGAATGTACTAAAAGCAAATGATGAAATTTCAAAAGAAAGATGCTTGAAATAATAAGAGGAAAAAAGAATATAAAAGGTGCATACGTAGGAGAAAACAGAGGTAAATGAACAGGGAAGGAGGATGGATGAGGACATACAAGGGAATAGTAAGCTCTTCTGGAGAAGCGCGAAAGGTTAAGATGAGAATAGGAATCTCTTAGAATAATGAAAATAGGGATGGTGCTTTGTAACTGATGAAATGATGTGAGGAGAGGAAAGAACACTTCGAAATCTGCACAAATTAACAGTAATGATGAGGTGTAGTGAATGGTGTCGTTTTTGATTCGTGCAAGAAGGAATATTACTTTGGGATGAGGATAGTAAAGGAGGAGTAATGGGTAGAGTGAGAATGGAAAGAATGTAAAATCTGCAGGTATAGATGAATTACTAGTGAAATGCATCAAGAGCGGCGAGATGGTGATGATTGGATTTGGAAGTTGTGTAATTAAAGCGTTTATGAGGTATAGTTCCAATGATTGGAGGAGAGCGGTTAATAGTACCCTTATTAGGGTAAGGGAGAAAAGGGAATGTAGAAATTATAGGGGAATAGTTATTGAGTGTTGTAGGAAGGTATATGCTTGGTTATTTGTTTTGTTTTTTTTTTTTTTTTTTTTTTTTTTTTTGGTTGAAAGAGTGCGTCGAGTACTGAGACTGTGTGAAAGCAAGCTGCGTTTAGGATGTAGAGATGTGTGGAGCAATTTACAATTGAAACAAATGACTTGAGAAAATGAGGGAGAGAAGAATAAATATATTAGGTTTTATGATTTACAACAGGCGTATGATAGAGTAGATAGGAAGCTATTATGGCAGGTATTATGATATATGGTGTTGGTAATAGGCTTCTGAATGAAAGTATGTATGACGATAAGGAAGCGTGTGTAAGAATAAATGGTGTCAATGTGATTTTTAGATTAATAGCGGAGTGAGGACAGCGTTGGTTATGTCTCCTTGGCTATTCAATGTGTATATGGATGGGGTTTATGAAAGAATTCGAGTGGGGATGGCAGGAAAATGGTTAATGATGGAGAATGGAGAGGAGTGGAGGTGCCCTACTATTATATGCCGTGCAGTTGGTTCTGTGGGCGATCTGCAAGAGAGTTTTGAGAAGATTGGTAGAGATAGATTTGGCAGGTATGTAAAAGGAGGGGTTTGAAAGTAAAATAGATAAGAGTAAGGTATGGTTGTGAGTGAAGGACACTCCTCAGTGTGAAGTTATGTTAGATATTGAGCAGCTGGAGCAAGTGTCTGAGTTAAATATTTAGCGCGTATGTGTGAGTGAGAAGGAAAGCGGATTTGATGCAGGTTAGTAGGAAATTGTGAATGGGCAGGAAGGCTGTGCAATTAAATCATTGGTGAATGTAAAGACTAAGTCTTGAGTGCGCTAGAGTCCTTACATGAGGGTATGTTTTACCTGTGTTATTGTATGGTAGTGAAACTGTGGTCTGGAATAAGAAGTATAGATCTAAAGTTCGAATGTGTTCAGATGGACAATCTTAGGGGCATGCTAGTGGAAAAGAATTAATAAGTGAGAATGAACTATTAGAAGTGGTGTGGTTGAAGAAAGGGGTAAATGAGAAATAAGAAAGTATGTTGAATGGTTTGGTCATGTGAAGGATGGATAAAGTCGGTTGGTTAAGCGATGATAGTGGAGATGGGAACCGACCGGCGTGGAGACCGAAGAGAAAGTGGATGAGTCGGTAACGAATGTCTGAGGAGAGAAATGTGAGTTTGGCAGAGCGAGAATAAAGGTGCATGATAGGAGAGAATGGGGGGCGGTTTTTTGTATGGGGGCATGGTTGCCACCTGGCCAGGGGATGAA
The DNA here is from genome assembly GCA_015478945.1 of Trachelipus rathkii. Taxonomy (NCBI): domain Eukaryota; kingdom Metazoa; phylum Arthropoda; class Malacostraca; order Isopoda; family Trachelipodidae; genus Trachelipus; species Trachelipus rathkii. Next base: position 11,017 of record JABUQX010012646.1, on the reverse strand, counting down.
CCCTTACATGACCGATTACCATTGAGGTCGTCGCGCCATGATGCTCTAGTGATTTTCTGTTCTGTGACGAGCTCTCACTAAATTAATGGTACAGAGGGGCGGTAGGCTGGGCTTTCTTTTTCGACGTTTGTCATGTCTCCTACTGCTTTCTTTTCCGATGCTTGTACAGCAACTTACCCCCAATCTTGGCAAAGGAAGGTGAGAAAGAAGAAAATATATATCCGCAATTTGTCTGATAATTTCCGTATCTATCTGACCTACTATGTTAATATAGGCGTTTTCGTGTTTGATCTGGGCTTACGAAAAGTAAGAAAATGCCTCGAATTTGCGTTCGTTTTTGTTTAAACTTAGCGCAAAATCGTAAGAAATGCTTACCACACTAAGGAATTTCTTATGTCAATAAAGTTGCCTATTCGTGATTGCGAATTTACAACCACTTCTTACGAAAATGTGCAACAAAAAAATGACGGCTGGTAGGCCTACCACGCCATCATTTTTTTGAAGTGATGTGAATATTCATTCAATAAAATCAGCTTTAAATCTAATTTCTTCAATAAAAATCGATAAACTCCATCACATAGTTGATCATTTTTTGTAATATAAACCAAGTTCTTTTATTTATTTTTGTTTATCCGAAATCGACGGTCTCCATCACTGATTCCAAATGTTTGCAAAACAAAAGTAAACCACTTATGAAGAGTTTTTGCACGAAATTCAGCAATTAGTCAGGCAATCAGGAGTACCAAAGAAATCCTATGATGTTAAGTGTATTTTTAAGTGTTTTTATTATATAAAGATTCCAAATTGTTTAAATTCTTCACTGTAGAAGCATTTTGAAAAAATGGAGAATTTTTGAAGAGTTATAGGTATTGAAGTCATAGTGATCTCTGACAGCTAATTCTCTGGTTGAGAGATGGGGATGTTCGAAAGAAATGTCCATGTGTTTGAAAGCTCGCATTCTTTAGTTATTGGAAAGTTGGACCTACAGTCAACATTACAGTCGACACATTTATATTGTAAACGATATGTGAGTCAAGTTCATGGAGATGCTGTCTTTAATACTTAAAGAAACTGCCAATTGAGTTGGTGTTAATAAAAGATATAAGAAACTTGAGCCCTAAAATTATTTTAGATTTTCATCTGAAAGTGAAGATCATTGAAAGGGGCCAATGTAGGAAAGCGAGCATAAACAGAAGTTTAGGAACAATATATACTATAGTTTTAGGGCGATAATGTATCGAGAAACCGATAAAACAAGTTTATCAAAAAGTTAGAGGATAAAGGCTAAAGCTAGAAAATTTACGGAGAAATTGATTTCTTCATGGAAAAACTTCCAATCAGAACAAACAACAAAGGCTTGTGTATGCGATTAGACTCGCAAATTTATGATTAAAGAGATAGAAATAAAGAAATAGTCCCAAGTAATGTATTAGGGGGATTGCGATAAATAAATTAGCAAGCCCCCAAATACCTTTACTGGACTAATTCTTTAGTATATCTCCTTAATCGTAATTGAAATAATACGAAGCGTTTTACGATAGAATGAATTTTAGTATTCCTGCTTTTAATTAGGGATGTACCATAGTATCGGTATCGGTGTATCGGCCATTTTGATGGTATCGGTAGGTTAAAATGGCCGATACTTAGCCAATACTTCTTACTTTTTGTGAAAAATTATGAAAACTTTTAGATTCAATAATAAATCTAGTTGATATAATAGCTAGTACCAAGGTATGTTTTTTTTTTCCTCGATTTCCTTTATAACTTAGATTTTTAGCGTTTCTCCAACTGGCTTAGCGTAAATTTTACCTATGAGACACCATTATTAATTTATACAGATTTATCTCTTTTTTAGTTATCAATAGTATTATTTTTTTAAGCAATTTCGTAGAGGCGGGTGATGCGTGAGGTGTTTAACATTGCTATTTTCATATTTTTAGTATTGCTGTAAATAGGGTTTTATCGTTTTAAAATGTTAGTTTTAGCGTACGAATAAATTTTCCTCATTTCTCCTTTGGTTTTCTATTTGTTTCTGCCTTTTTTTGTGATTGCGTGTGGTAATATAGCAGATTTGCACAGGCGTGGCTTTCTTTGACTTTACCAACATTCAATGGCTTGCCACTCTAACTATGCATTCCATGGAATTACTACCTTCTAATCTAAACCTAATTTATGCTCTTGTCTGAGACCCAAATGGCTAAGAATTCATCCTTCAACTCGTTTAAGATATCCAACTATAACTTTTTTATAATTTCCGTTTGAAGGTGGAGTATGTACCTATGTAAATATAAACACTCCTATAACACTTCTCGAGAATCTCGAATCTCCTAAGTTCATGTTCTGTGGCTTAAAATGCTTACTTCCTTCTACTACAATATTCTTCATGCTTCTGCTACTGTTCTCTAACAGGACAGATTTTCATGCCTTTTTGATTACCTACTACTTCTCACGAGACTGTTATATCTTCTACCAAATACTGAGGTCCGCATTTAAGGATTTCAATGACACAAACTGAATGTTGGTAGGTGGGAGGAATCGATCATTCAGTAATCTCAACGATCTGGAGCACTGATTAAATAACCTATACACATTCCGATCCCCAACCGAAATTTGAACACACTTACCATTTCACCAATAGTCCTCTCTGGCTATAAAAACCACCTTCGCTCCTATCGGTAATCTGACAACAACCTTATATCACTTAATTTTAATACTTCTCTCCAACATCTCCATCCTCCCTTTCGTTTTTCTGGCACTTTGATCCAGCCGATTGGGGGGCATTGCGTTGCTTCTACGTAACTATAATTGAAGACTGCTTTGACTTTAAGACGCTTCAGATTCTGCCGATAAAGTGGGAACTTTAATTGTTAATGGGTATGAGCATGTTCATTCCTTCTTGGACTAAATCTTTTTCTCAAAATCCATGATTCGATTGTGCTTGTTCTCTGGCCATTCATGCTAAGACAATGCTTCATCGGGTGTGGAAAAAATTCTCGTTCTCCTATCACTCTTGCCAATTTTCATTCAGCTAGAAATCGTATGCAGGATACTCTTCGACGAGCAAAGCGGACTTTCATTAAACCAAAATGCACTGACCTCCTTGGTTCTCTTACACAAATCTTTCTGGCCTCTGCCAAAAACATCTCTAACAATTCTGTAAATCTGCATTTCCTCCTCTTATTCGCTCTTATGACTGTTTTAATACTTCAAATGAAAAGGCCAATATCTCTTCGGCCTACTATTTCCTCTAATTTCAACCTGGACATTCTTGGTTTTCCTCTCCTGCCTCTTCTCCTCTCAGTGTCCTATGCCTTTACCTGTCATTTCATTTGATCGGTGCATGAGCTCCTGAAATATTATGAACGTTAGGAAGGCGTGGCCCGAATGGCATCCTCTCGAGTTTTGAGAAGTGTGGCTTTCGGTGCTGACCCACCTCATTCAACTATATTGTCTATGCCTCAAACTAGCACTTTCCCTCAGTTGGAAGCGCGCATATGTCTAACCTATTCCGAAAAAATGATGCTGCTCTGATTCTTCTAACTATCGCCCATAGCTCTCACTTGTATTCTTTCTAATCTTTGAACCTTCTCACCTCACTTCTAGATCACTTGGAAATCTCTTTTCCCTTTTTTGCTGGATTACCGTACGGCTTTCGGTGCTCGAGATCTGCTGGCGATTTACTTTCCTATTTAACAGATTTATGGTTTCCGCCCCTAGGAACTACGGGAAGACGTGGTGGCGCGTGGCATATCCAAAAGCATTTGACCGGGTTGGCATCGTCACTGCTCTCCAAGCTCCCCTCCTTGGGGTTTCCTTTGCTATCTTATGTCTAGCTTTCTTTCAAATCGCTCAATTCGGTGTTGGGGGCGACTTCTTGCTTTTCTGTCAATAGTGGTGTTCATCAGGGTTCAGTTTTTATCTCTACTTTATTCCTGCTCTTCATCAATGATCCGTACCTGCACATATTAACTCTGTCCATTCATATGTCAATACTTCGAACCTACATTGATTCGATTCATATCAATTCGCTCCATCTATTTACTTCTAGAATTCCTTCGTCTGAATTTTTCTGATTCGTATTCGGCTTATTGGATAGAATTTCAGGGTGGGTTCGTCAACTTGGTGAAATTTAATTCTTTATAACCCAACTCTACAAATCTCTCTCTCTAGACACTTAACTTTTCTATCTCTTTCGAGGTTCTCTCGTCTCTCCTGTGACAATATAAACATCCTGGCCTTAACATAAACAAAAAATGTTTGAAACCCAAATCACAATGGTTGTAGGGCGGCCTCAAAGAAACTGGGAGTTCTTGTTTAGAGTTGCGAGACTTTTTTTCCTCTTCTCAGTACTCCACTATACAAGAGTCTCATCCGCCCTTGTATGGAGTACTGCTCTCTATCTGGGGGGGGGGCGAGGGCTCTGGTTTCATCCGGCTTTATGATAGGGTCGAGTCAAAGGCCAAAAGGACTTATAAATTGTCCATGTACTTTCTAGCGCTCACTTGACCTTATATTTGCGGCGCGTGTTGTGCTTTATCCCGTTTCTATAGGGTACTGTAGAGGCAATTGCTCGAGGGAACTATCCACTAGCGTACCATCACACGTACCGACCACTACTTTACGACGCCCTCGTAGCGCAAGGGATGCTGTGTCGGTAACATGAGTTTTTGTGTGATGTTTAGCTAACACCAGACTTTTCGCTGGCGGTGCTTCTTTCTTTCCTGCTACCTCTTTTCTGTGGAATTCTCTTACATCATCTGTTTCCTACTAGTTTAATTTCCCCTCACTTATTCAAGCCTGGCGTCTGTGCTCTATACTGCGTATTGCGTTATTAGATGGATTTGTTGATAAGTACGTTCAACACCCCTCCTTGTACAAATAGGGTTCTGCCGTGAGACGGTCGTATGACAAACTGTAAAAAAATAATATAAATAATAAGGACTATAGGAAATTCCTTAAGCTAGTACTAAAACCCCCATCAAGAATGGCACTATCCGACGGTGAACCACTTTATAGGAATGCAATGAAAAAGTCTACTTAAACCGAGGTGCTTTAGCTCGCTTGACAATAAATAAAAAAAATAAATAAAAAAAAGAGACAGAGAAGTGGAAGTCGCGCCTTATCTGCACCCCTGGCAACAGCATATAGTGGACGCATGGTGCTGTTATTTAGACAACATTAAACCTACTGATGAGGATTTGCATATGCTTAAGACTTTGATAAGTTCATGGCCGAATATTAGCATTCACCTACACAAGGAATCACTAACCTAAGGAACCTCATCGAATAAATAACTGAATAGTATGACACGTATCAAGGAGCCAAAGATAATTCAAATTTGCAAGTCTGTGAAAGAGGAGATGAGGTATCTCAACGTGAAAAACATGAGATGCTTGACCTTACAGAAAATAATCCTTTTCATTAGCTGGCATTGAAAATGAGGCAAGGTTTTCATTATTATCATGCTTGCAAGGCTAAATAATTATCAACACCTCCTTCATCAGTCGAGAGAGAGCGTATTATAAGTGTAGGTAGGTAGGAATGTAAACACCCAAAAAAGGAACAGTCTCTCGCCAGTTACTAGGTGAAAGCTTAATGTTTTGCATCACAATGTTGTTGAATAATTTTGAATTTGATTATTGATATAGATATCTATCTTAAGGAGGAGCTTTATTATGCCTTTTGAGTAATAGCGTTTTTTTATTTTACTTTTCGGCTGTGATTAATTGAGGTCTCCTCTTTCATTATTTTTATTCTTTATATTGTAGCGAGTTAAAGAATCTTCTTGTAAATTGTAATCATGTTAAAACATAAAAAGCTAGTAGCTAAAACTTGTTAATACTTACTTGAAAATGGGAATGGAATATTTTTAAATAAACACAAACATAAAGAAGTTATTAATATTATATTTGCATTATTATTTCTTAAAGGGTAAATATTTTAATTTATATAAAAAATATTATCATTGGCACAACTCCAAATATGAAAATAGTAAATGACTAATATGTGATTTGTACAGGAATGCAATCTTGAGTTGCCTAGCAGAAAGCTACAATCAAATAACACCCCAACCCCCTCCATACATATACCAAAACCCCCAAACATCCAACCCTCACCCAAATATCAAAACAACTCCACCATAAAACATACTCACAAATAACACATAAATAACCATATACTCCTCCCCACCACCCATATGCACAAATGTCTTCCTTTAATTATACTGTAGTGTGATATTTATTATAATTTATTAAAGTATTACTGGATCACTCACGGTATACGGTATCGGTATCGGCACCTATAAAAATAGAGTATCGGTATCGGTATCGTCTAGGTATCGGCCTTCTGTTCTGGTAATCGGTACTCCCTACATTTTAATTATATCGTTTTCGTCTTTTTTCATTTGTGTTTACGCTCGATAAATATAAGAAATGCTCACCCAGTTTAGCACGAATTTCATGTTTAAACGACCGCGATTTTTATGGCAATCATTTACTTTTGATTTTATTTTAAACTAATTCATAATCTTCAGATGAGTACGTGTATTGGAATTGAAAGCAGAAATAAATAAAAAAATTAAACATAAATGGTTTATATTACAGATAATTGATATATCAATCTATTTGTTGATATAGTTTATCCATATTGAAGATAATAAGAATTTATAAGTATATGATGGACATTCAGTCTCTGAATTAACTGAAATTTGAAACGTCTCCCAAGTTGCAAGAGACTTGTGCGCGCTTACACGCCGCAAGTCTTGTTTGTTATACATTTTCGTATATGAGCGTGCTAAAATTCGCCTAACACGGGAAAATAGCAACCTTACAGAAATTGAAGAAATTCCTTACGTCTGGTAACCATGTTCTTACGATTTCGGTAAGTTTTGATCAAAACGAACGAAACTCGACATTCTTACGTTTGCGTAAACCCATGATACAAAAACGAAAACGGTTTTAATATACCGTATTATATATATATATATATATATAATTTATATATATATAATATATATATAATACAGATATAATTATATATATATATTATTATATATATATAATAATAGTATATATATATATATATTATATATCAAAGGCGACTCCTGTACTCGTGCCGCTCGTGCTTAGCATGAGTTAACATTATAGAAACGACGATACTTACCAAATATCATAATGCTACGATAAAATTCTCTAATTTTTTTGAAAATGGTCATAATGAATGAAAATATTACATAATAAATAATAAAAAGAGTATGTTAAAATTTAAGCAAAGAGTGTAAGAATCATTGCTATTAAATAATGCTATTTTTCAAATCTCCATTAAAAAGGTGACTGTTCATGCTCAAATTGAATACGATCTGTGCTGCGTGAGAATTCTATCTAGTGAACAATTGTTATTAAATTGAGTAGCCTTTGGATCTACTAAGTTACCTTTGATGTCCATTCCCCTCCTTTAAGTATAAATAAGCCGAAGACCTACGATTAGAATTTATATTTTATCTTATAAATATATGTAGAGAGTGAAATATGTACTAAAAATTTTACATTTAACTATACCGCAAAGAAAAAATAGTATATATATATATATATAGTATATGATTTATATATGTAAAATAATATTTATATTAAATATATTTTATAAGTATATAAATAGGTTTATATATATATATATTTAAGGTATATATATATTACAGAAGAGAGAGAGAAGTATGAGAGGAGAGAGAATAAGTAAGTAAACTAGAGTAGAAGAAGTAAAAGAAGAAGTAAGAGAGGAGGAGAAGAGAGAGAGGAGAAGAGGAGAAGAGAGAAGAAAGAGAAAGAGGAAGAAGTGAGAGAGGAAGAGTAAGAGTATAAGAGTAGACAAAGTTCGAGTTAGGGAAGTATTGAATAGATTGAATAAGACTTGGAAGAGTGTAGCATGTGAGAGAGAGAGAGAGAGAAGAGGCGAGAAACGATTGTAAAGAGTATAGCTTAAATATGGCTTATTGCGTCTTAAAAAAAACTTGGGGAACTTAATCTTCAATAGCTTATTGATAAAAAAATAATACCTTCTTTTAAAGTAGGGGGAAAAAAAAAAGAGATAGACAAGAGAGATTTTGAAGAGTGAAAGAAGATATAGCGCTGAGAGTAGAGAGAGAGTGAGTCGAGGGTAAAGAGAGATCGATAGCTAGAAAGTGATGCCTGAGAAGAGATGGGAAGAGAGAGAGAGAGATAAGAGAGAAAAGAGAGAGATAGAGAGATGAGAGAGAGAGAGGAGAGAGTAAGAGAGATATATATAATATATAGATATATATAATATATATAGATAGATATATATATATATATTATATATAACTATATAATATAAGTATATATATATATATATATATATATATATGAAATATATAGAATAATACTATTATATATATATAGTATAGATATGATATATAGATAATATATAATATAAGATATATATTAAGATAGATATATATATAATATATATATATAGTAAAGTAAATAATACTATAGTAATGATAGATTATATATTAAATATATATATTAATAATATATATAATAGTATATATTATAGATCATATAATATAGAATATATAGAATATATAGATATATATAGAATATATATATATATTATATAAATATATTATTGGAATGTATTAGAAATAAAAAACTATAAAGATATCTTTAAAGAATATATATATCGTATTAGAATATATATATATATATATAGTATATATATATATGTACAGATATATATAAGATATAGTAGGTATATAATACGATGATGAGTAGAGTAATATAGAAGATATAGATATATAGAGTATATAATATATATATATATATATATATATATATATATTATAATATATATACATATATATTATATATATATATGGATATATATATAAGATAGAGATGTGAGAGAGAGAGAAGAGAGATAGATATGAGATAGATTATATATATATATATGTATAATATTAATATATATATATATATATAGATGAGTAAGAGAGAGATATTTCATATATGAAATATATATATATATATTTAGTATATAGGCAGAATCTAGAGAGATAAAACAGAAGAATACATGAAAAGACACGATAGGTAGCGAAATTAGAGCAACGTCAGATGAGAAGGATCCACCCCGAAAGTAAGTAAAAGTAACCTTGGAAGCACTAAGCTTTTCACACATAAAAACCTAGCCTCATAGAATCTATCATAATTTTATCTATGTAAAAACTTAAATATACCGCACTAATGCATAAATAAAAAATATACATACAAATATGAGAACGTGAGAGTGAAGAACCTCTATTAATCAAATAACTATGCCCACTCAACGAGTAAATATCACCTAAACACGCTTATCACACTTCCTGACCTAATCTACGGACTGATGCAGCCGGATCGACCTTTCAGAGTGATTTAAGATAAGCAGTTATGCGTACTTCTCTTTTACTTTTCAATCATCTCACTGTGCCATTATCATTCATCTATATATAATCTTACCTCTCTCTCTCTCTCTCTCTCTCTCTCTCTCTCACTTGTCTCTCTCTCTCTCTTTCTTTCTCTCTCTCACTCACATACACACTTATTTCTCTCTCTCTCTCTCTCGCTCTCTCTCTTTTTCTCTCTCTCTACTACCTTCTATATAAATTACTATATTAAATCTCTTACTTCACTCCTCTAGTCTCACCACTCTTACTACACACTTCTTTCTCTTAATTAACTATTCCCTCTGTATCACGTCTATTTCACTCTCTCTCTCTCTCTCTATTTCTCTTTCACTCTCTCTGTCTGTCTGTCTGTCTGTCTTACTCTCTCTCCCTCTCCCTCCCCCTCTCTCTTTTTTATAAAAAAAAATAAAGCCATACTTTAAACCCGATCCATTCAATAAATACAAAACTCTTAAACACCACCATAATCCATACCTCTCAATATACAAGTATAGTATCTAGTTACAGTGTGATGTAAAAGAGAATTACTTCCGCAATCCCCTATAATGCCTAAATTACATTAGTTTGATATTGACATTTGATGTTTATTATGTTTATTAATAGTATATATAATAGTGAGATAGTACGCATAGAGTATTATTATTGTTTGATATAGTATGTGCATGATATGTTATGTTAGAATTGTTTCTGTTAAGTTGTGTAGCTGTTTCTGCATATAAAACACTAGTTATTAAGTTGCGAGGGAAAATATTGATTTATTTTAATCACTTTGTGTTTATATCCATAAGTTAATATCTATAAATGTGTGAAATATTATCTTGTATAATTTGTATACAAATTATCACACCCGATCTCCCTTAACCAGCTTTAAGTGCTCCCCTCCAACTTTTGGATTATTATTTAAAAAATATCCATTTCCATTTTCCAGTAAAAACTTTGACGGCGCATGATGCCCAGATATATAAATATATATATATATATATATATTATATATATATAGTATATATATGTATAATATGAGCTATACTCAACGTAATATTATTATATAGATATATATACTAGTATTATATATTAGCTGGACTAGATATACAATATAATGAGTATAGTATATATAAAGTATAGTCATATATATAATATAATAAAGTATATATATAATGAACTATATATATGATATATTATCTATATATATATATATATATATATATTATATACGTTATATATATAGTATATATATATTTTTATTATAATATAGATATTATAGTATATATACTGTATTATTGCATATTATCACTGGTATATATTAGGTACATTAAGATCATCTATACTATAACGGTTTATTTAAATAATAATAAAAGTTTTATAATAAAAATTATAAAATATCAGCGGACTCAGATATCCACAAGTAAACTTTATATTTAACTATATTGGGCTCCTACTCTCTATACTATATACTATACTATAATATATATATACTTCTCTCGGAGTATATATATATCTATTCTTCGACATCCTTTTTCGGACATATCTGTGGTCGTCGGTCTGAGTGTCCTCCGTGTCTTTACC
>JABUQX010012645.1:2500-23770 GCA_015478945.1 Trachelipus rathkii | reverse complement strand
CATCCTCATCGTCGCACACACCCCCATCTCCGAAAAAGGATGACATAATCTATTATCTTAATATACTTACTATTACTATTATCTCGTCTCTCTCTCACTCATATATTATCTATATAATTATCTATATTACTATTCACTATATCTTATATCCATCTTACTCTATCTCTCTATATTACTATATATATACTCAGTCATCTATTCATCTTCACTTCTACCTCTTCTCTTCTTCATTATAGATAAATATACTATCTCTCTCTCATATATCATAAATAGCTCTATCATCTCTCATATCTTACTACTATCTTACTCTATATCTCTTCACTCTCTTCCTCTCTCTCTATTATATCTACTATCTATATATTACTTCTATTCTATTTCTAAACAAATGAGCCCTTAACTAATATCTCATCATTCATTCTATCCTCTTATCACTTACTCTCTATGTTACCATTCATCTATACTATTATTCTATATTCTTCATATATATATTATATGCTTATATATTATACTATATCTCTCTCTTCACTTACTCTCTCTCTCTCTCTCCTCTCTCTTCTCTCACTCTTATCCTCTCTCTTCTCTCTCTCTATCTCTCTCTCTCTCTTCATCTTCTCTCTCTCACTCTCTATCTACAACACACACCTCTCTCTCTCTCTCCTATCCTCTCTCTCCTCATCTCCTACTCTATATATATATCTCTCTCCTCTATATATATATATATATATTATATAGATATATATATTATAATAATATATATATATAATATATATATTAATATTAATAATATATATATATATAATTTAATATATAATTATATATATATGTTAATATATATTATTATCTTAAATAGACATAAAGCTGGTAGATAATGTTGATAATGAAATACAAAATTAAAAGGTTAATTTCAAAAGCAAAACACTTCGATGTAATTACAATAAACACAAAGTGATTAAAATAAATTAATAAACTATATATTGTACAATAACCGTTCAAAATAAATAATAGTCCCTCACCCTGCTATAAACAGTTATAGCCTTTTAAGAGGAATTGCGAGCAAGCCATATCAACTACAACACGGTAACAAACTAGGAAAACATTCTACACATCCAAATAGGCCAAAACAGACCTTTAAACCAACCAATATATCAAATAAACTAAACACTCTATGCGACTACTTATGACCTCCATAACTTTGGGGACCTCGTAATATCACTCCGCGTCTTATCAAGATCTTGTAGAACCTCATTATATTTGGGAACCTCACAATATTACCATACTGTAATTTCAAGGTCCAGAGATATAAGAGAAAGTATATAATTATGATGAATGGCGTTGTAAAAATTGAGATATCCTGCGGTTTAAACAACTACTTGTGCTCACTTTTCTATTATATTAAACAATAAATCGTGATTATGAAGGTGAGGTAGGTGCATGTAAGATGTAAGAGGATGAGTGTTAAGTATCCACGAATCATGACCAGTATCATACAAGCAAAGATAAAAGTGAAAAAAGAGAAAATAGATGTAGATATAGAGAGAGACGTGTAAAGTATGATCGATAATTAGTACAGAGGAAGATAAAGTATCGATAGCACAGAGTCGCTGTTGAAGTGGAAGTGCTAGTGACGATGAGGAGACATAACGGCACGGGAAACAGAAGGTAACATAGAGAGAGTGACGAGCATAAATATGAGAGAAGTAAGCGAGAGATAAGTGAGAGAGAGAAATTAAGTGTGTATGTGATAAAGTGGAGAGAGAGAAAATAAATGAAGTGAAGAGAGAGAGGATATAGAGATCTTTCGAGAGAATGAGAGAAGAATGAGATAGCATAGATATGAAGAGAGTATAGAGATGTGAGATGAGAGATGAAATAGATAGAGATAGATGAGAGATATATCAATTAAATATTGACAAAAGACTGATAATGATATTATAATAATATATAATATACATGTGTCATTATTAAATTGCATGCTATTTCGTTAGATATTGATTTTTACTACTCTTCCATATATATTTTATTTATAGCTACTTTTAATGGATTTATATTTACATTTATCTATAACGTTGCTATTATTATAGTCTTCTGCTTTTTTTGTATCCTGGGTATATGTAAGTTAATTTAATGTGTTGAAATTATTATGCCAATTCACTTTCACGTAAGTAGTATGTACACGTTCTCACGAGACTATGGTTTTTTTATTGTATTGTAGTTTTTTCCAAGATAATGTGCAAAAAAACTCATTATATCACGCAAAAATCGTATAAAATAATGTATATACCAGACGTAAAGAAATTCTTAAATTCTTAGTAAGGTTGCTATTTCCTCACGTGATTGAGTACCTAGTAAATTTTATAAAGATACACGCTATATTTACACGTGAAAAAATTGTAATAACTAAAACTCAAAGATTGCAGTATGATATACGGGTAGGCCCCGTACTTGAATGATGAGCTTCATTCAGTTATATAATATAATCATGATCTTTATATCTAATTTCTTCCAATAAATGAGATTATAATATACTACTATATAACACAAATAAGTTGATCAATTATATCTGTTGAATATATAAACCATTTGGTTATATTTATTTTTTTTTTATACATATTTCTGTCATTATTCCAATTAACTCAACGTTACTTCCATTCATCATATATATAGCTGATTGCAAATGTTAAAATACACATAATAGTAATAGAAGATATAAAAGCTAATCATCGATTCCATAAACCAATATTATATAAATATGAAATTGTGCGACCTTATAACTTTTTCTTTATACGGGTCGATATAACACATAATATGACAAATAATAAACGAAACGATATAATTTAAAATAATAGTAGGGATATATGTATAACTATACTCGTAATCACCAGAAAGAGCCGATTATACCTCACATATATGGTATATCCACGTAATAATACGTAATACTCAACTGTACATTGCCATTTGTCATGCTAGTCACTATAGAACCAGTAATTACCGATACCGATACTTTTAATTATAATATATAATAAATACACATTAATAATAAATAAGTAAACTAAATATGCACAGCTAGGCAACTCAAGATTGCTAATTCTCCATTGTACAAACAAGATACGTTGATCTATTGATATTTCATATTTGATTAGTAGCCCTAAGTATTATTATATTTTAATTATTTATATAATATTTGAAAATATGTAACCTTTAAGAAAATAAATTGCAAATATAATATTTATTAAAGCTATGTCAATTAGTTATTGTGTTTATATTTTATAAAATGAAAATATATTATCTCCCACTTTCCAATTTTTCAAAGTTAAAATAGTATTAAATAACAGTATTATTAGCTACTAGCTTTTAGTTATTTAACTTGAAGTACATATTACTCACAATGAAGTATTCCTCATACCTACATAATATAAATAGATAAATATAAAGAAAGAGGAGACCTCAATTAATCAGCCGAAAAGTAAAATAAAAAAACGCTATACTCAAAAAAGGATACAATAAATAAAGTACTCCTTATTATAGATTATATTAATACATTCAATACTCTAAATTTACAAAATTCAACTAATACATATGATGATGAGATAAATAATCAATTTATAAGCTTATCATCATTATAAGAAACGTGGCGAAGAGTACTTTCCTATTATTTTGTAGTTTTATAACATATTTCATTAACTATATATAACCTTACACGTATATAATACGCTCTCTCACTCGACTGTATATATGAAAAGAGATATATAATAGGTTGTCAAGATTATATTTGCCTGTACAATAAGTCACTATACTGATATTAATATAATGATAAATAAACCATGATGTGGCCCATTTTCATGCCACCCATGAAAGGATATATTACGTTCTAGTAGTTGCAGGCAAAATGATCTAATGTTATTATGGGATTGTTTACAATAATTTCAAGACCTTGATAATATATGAATTATCTTTTATGCTCCTTAGTAAGTTGACTGTGATTATCTATCTTCAGTTTTATCCGATGAGTTCCCTGTATGTTAGATCCTATATTGTAATAGAGTGATCAAATATTTCGGCCATTTGAAATAATACTTATCCTAAAAGTATAACATATCAGAGAATTAATAGTTACATGTAAGTATTTATTTTTGCTAAAAATAAAGCCACCATCAGTTCACACTAATACAGTGCTCTTAGTTGTCCAGTAGTTGCAGAATAAGCGGCTATCCCACTTCTCCTGTCTCTTTTATTTTAAATTATATTTTTTTATTGTCAGCCGATCCCAAAAGCAACCCTCTATAGGTTTAATATGCTATATTATTAAAATAGCTACATAGCAAAGTCAGCTATCCAGATCCTCGTGTACCGAAAAGGCGTGCCCATTCTTTGTGGGTTATATTTATCTTAGACATACTAATATGGATTACCTTTGTTTCTCCAACTGTGTAGATATGTAAATTTATTATTTTACTCTCTAAATGCATGATACACCTCGCAAGATTATACGTACCAAGATGTGTGTTCCATGTACACCAATACACACATAAGAGAGATGTGGAGAAGTGGCCATATGAGAAGTGACCGTCAATTAAAAAACCAATCTAACCCGCCAATAATTCAAGTGACTCTGGTAACGACGAACGTTGAGCACACTTAAAAGCCGAGTGAGCATATGATATTAACTCTAGCGTTAATGTGAACATTAGCATTATCTTTAACGTAAGCGTATACTCTCTGCACAGAACCTACAAATAAACTTTTACTTGAGAACTAGAGTAAAAAGTATAAAAGATATAATATGAAATAATATATCTCTCTATTAAGTGATAAATTTTTGCTCTCTAGCCTAGTGGCTACAATTGAAAACATCTATTACTATCCTCATAAACTCTATAGTGCTCGCACAAAAAACAATCTCCCTTGCTCGTGAAAACGAAGTCGCATAAAGCTGAGTGGTTGACGTCTGACGCGATGATAGTTCCTCGTAAGCTCAACTTGCTCTTACTAATGATATATCTCTAATATGAAATAAGGTGATAATAGAAATTAAATATAAGCATACCTAAACATTATCGCGCCTCGATCAAATTATAAAGGTCATAAGTTGAAGCTATGAAAGATATACAGGTACATTTTAAAAGTCTTTTTGCACCTTTGTGAACTCGACCCATATAATCACATAAAGGCGGATGGAAACCAGTAAGCCTAGTTCCCACACACCCCCGCAACAGTATAATTGAGAGTCAAGTATACTCCAACAAGGCGGAATGATAGACTATCTTATTATAGTGTGATAACTGATATAAGAAAGAGGAAAATAAAAATCTCGCACACTAATACTATAAACAGAAGCATTACCCTAGGTTATCTTTGATAGGTCACGCTCACTTAGCCAACCACTGTGTAATATTGAGTGATTTCAAAACATTTTTATTGTTTAATTGAGTTACAGGCCAGGACCTCTTAAATTGTCAAATGTTAACAAAGACTCAATAAATACTCAATCGAAGGAATATAAGGAAAGTTATGTTCCATTCCAACTGCATGCAAATATTTTGTAGTAAAGTTGGTAGTTATTTAGTTAAAATATTAAATTTGCACAAGCTTATGATGAACATCCCATAATAACACTCTATGAAATTCTTCAGTTATCTAAGCAAAAATAGAAAAAAAAAAAATTTCTTAAACAACTTTCTTCCTCTTAATTTATTAATGAAAGATGGAGTATCACTGAATTTAATAATGAGTTAGATCAGAAATGTATAAGGGATTCAGTCAATCGACCCATATAGAGGGAGTGATTTATATATGTGATTCAGGTGATAAAGATTCATTGATGAAACAGGCATATAATTATATAAAGAATAATATAAGTTAGGATAGATTTAATAATATCTAGTAACTCACTGTGATAAGTCGAACTATCTATCTTTAATGCACAAGTAAAGATGGAAAGTATTGTTTGTGTCAGCGCTTCTGACCGCCTGCAATAGTTATACGAGCGTTTGCGACATTTGATAAGTGGCCCTCTGATTTATCTGAGAAAAGATGATGAGATTATGTATGGAATATAGGCAGTGACATGAAGTATAGTGAAGTGTGATGACAGCCCAAAGTACAGACGGGCCGCGAGTTATGAGGAGTAGGATCTAGATAGATAGCGTGTGGCATGGCATCCTATGAGTACTTAGCCCGGTGTTACATCGTAATTGTGCTTTATTATGTCAAGCGTGCCACGCAACGCAGTAGATTGCCTTTACTTAACTACCAGCTAGTTCTCAGCAGGCCAGCAACACACACCATAAATCTAGTTATAGCGAGTATATCGCCAGTTAGATCTTCGAGCACCGATAAGCTCATATATATCATAGTACTGGTAATTACAGGTAGAAAAAAAGGAAAGAGAGTTCACAGTAAGATCTAAGAAGGGAGAGTTAGAGCGTTTCAAGATTTAGAAGGAATACATAGTGTGAGAGCTATATAATAGTGAGTAGCTCACGTAGTTTAAGTGAAAGGAATCAGTATAAGACTAATGACAGCCATCATTTTTTCAGTAATAAGGTATAAGACTATATTGACGCCTTCAACACTTAGTAGGATAAGTGCTAAGTGTATTTAAGCGATTAAGACAATTAATTATATTGTAATTAGATGAGGTGGTATATTATCTCTCAGCACACGGATAAAATATGCAATAATGCTTCCTATCAAATAAATATCGGATGAGGATGCATTCGTCCACCGTATTCTTAACTGTTCATAGATTTATCAGGATGACTCGTGCACCCGATTCCAAATGAAATTGACAGTTATAAGGTATCAATTAGGACACACTGTAAGTAGAGAGTAAAGATAAGGAGGGAGGGTAAGTAGAGGTATAGTATAGATACACAGAAATCGTCCAGAGGGTTATGAGAATTTAAGAGTAGAAATAGTAGCCGTAAGAGTAGATTGTACCTTTTCAGTTGTAGTATTAACTCAACAGAATCATCAGAAGTCGATATAGAATAGAGGAAATAAGTGATGATTATACTAGAAGTGTTAGAGATGTATTTTAGCATAAGT
The DNA here is from genome assembly GCA_015478945.1 of Trachelipus rathkii. Lineage (NCBI taxonomy): Eukaryota > Metazoa > Arthropoda > Malacostraca > Isopoda > Trachelipodidae > Trachelipus > Trachelipus rathkii. Next base: position 16,723 of record JABUQX010012645.1, on the reverse strand, counting down.
AGGCACAGTGAGATAGATAATTTGTCAGTAGAGAAACTCATGGAGGTAGTCTAGATGTACATATTTTTAGTTAATGAAATGATCCGCTTTATGCTTAGTCTGAAAGGTATCTCCACTGCATAATAGATTAGATCTAGTCTAGTAATGAAAATAATTGCAAGTGAATTAGAGGAGAACGAGAATATTTTTATAATACACCCTGTAATATATAGTCTCATTGTCTCTTAGCATTAGATGCACATAGTGGATACTAGAGTGCACCTATACTCACTACTACTATCTCATTTGCCTCTCTGACGCCAGTAATAAAGTAATTGTTTGTCTCGAAGAAGGAGAAGAGTTATAACTAGTACAATGGGCTCATCTCCTACATTAACACATAAATACTCACTCACAGTTACCTCATATTATCGGCAGAATCTGAAGCGTCTTAAGAGTCACTTCAAAGCAGTCACTTCAAATATAGTTAGCGTAGAAGCAATAACGCAATGCCCTCCCTAAATTACTGGACCTTATAATTCAAAAATGCCAGTGAAATAAACAGCATAAGGTAGAGAAGATGAGATGAAATGAGTTGTAGATGAGAGAAAGTATCTAATTAATATAAATTAATGTTTAAATATATGTGATTGTTGTTCAGATATTTATACCGAATAAGGGACGAAGGTGGTGAGTATGTTATTATATAGAAGAATAACTATATTAGTAGTAATAACAATAGTAAAGTAGTGTTTCATAGTAATCATAGTGGGACGATCCTGAATGGTGTATAGAGTTAATTATAATCAGTTTGCTATCAAGATCTAGTTTAGATGAATATCTAAATGATTCGAGATCCTCCCACACTATAACCCAACAATTTCAGTTGTTGTTATTACATTATGAAATCCCCTATAATATAAGAGGACCTTCTAAGGAATGGTGAGATAATATATAAACAGTTCTCGTGAGAGAAGTAGTAATATAGGATATATCATAAAAGCTCATGTATAATACTGTTCCTGTTAGTATGAACGAACTATAAGTTATAGCAGAAGCGAAGAATATTGTAGTAGAATAGTAAGAATAATATGATTGTTATGCCAATAACATGAACATTCGAAGTATAGATATTCGAATTCATCGAGTAACGTATTTAATTAATGGTATATTGGTTATATTTACAGAATATGGTCACATACTCCCCCTTTCAACGTGAGTAGAATATATTAAAATAAGTTGATATAGATTAGATTATATTAAACGAAGTATGAAGGTATTAATTTCTTAGCCATCAGGGGTCTCAGACATGAGTGACAATATAAAATTAGGTATAGAATGTAGTAGATAGGTTAGTTTTATCACATGGATGAATAGAGTTAGATGTGCATGTCAGAAGATCATTACTGAAAAGAAACCACGCCTGTTGCAAAGCTAGCTATACATACACGCACACGCTAAATCACAAAAAAATAAACTAAGAAACTAATAATACGAAAAAGAAGGAGAAGATGAGGAATTAAAAGTAGAAAGAAGTCGCTAATAATACCTCATAAATATTATTAATATATAGCCCTCCGAGTGTAAAACCCGTTGATTTAATCAGTAAATATCTAAAGCTATGAATACATCCAAGCAGAGTATTTATACCACCTACGCCCACTCCACCAAATCTCGCTCCCACACCGTAATGTCTTAAAAAAACCAATATTTATCAGCTCCGTATGATCATAAGCTCACCTAACCAAACAACGGCATAACGAATAAACAAAGATCAATCATCATCTAAAACAATATCCTTATAACACAAGATCATGATCCCTCCAACCATAGATGTAAGCCATATTCTACACGAATACCAAGAACTCACAACACTGCGCATACAACGAGCCTAAACAACAACTAATACTAGTCTTAAAGACAAATCGCGAAGCAGAGAGAGAGAAAAAAAAATAAAACATAACTTATTAGTATAGATATGATATCAAGCTAGCTATATCACGATAACCTAATTTATATTATTGAATCTTAAATAGTATTTGTTAAGCAACACCAATAAATAGTATTAGTAAAGTAGCGGACTAAGTAATTAGGCTCATTTTAACCGTAGATACCGTATACATACTCAAATAAAATGGCCATTACTACCTAATACCTAGATACTACTGAGTATACATCCTTAAATTATATAAAAGCAATATAGTAGATATAGAATAACTACATTTATTTAATTTCTACGTATATATATACGCTATATACGTATTATAATACAATTACGATTTAAATAAGTAATTTAACTAAAAAATTATACTCCAAGAAATTATTGTGGCGTTTGCGAATTGTATTATCGACAATCCCACTAATACATCATACTTGGTGAACTAATTATCTTTTATTATCTACTCTCCTTATAATATTCAATATAATTTAGTGAGCAGTCTAATAGTCCTGACATACTACTAAGTCACTTTTTGAGTTTGTTTCTAGATATTGGAATTTTATCCATGAGAGAATCAACCTTTACTCACGTAAATTTTCTAGCTTTAGCCTATTGTATCTCATCTAATACCTTTATGATAAACTGTTTAGTACACGTATCTTCGATAATAACTTTAATTATCGTCTAAATACATATATTGATAAGTATATATATTATTCTACTAAATAATACTATATATACTGTTTATGCTCGTCATTTTCCTAACATTGTACCTCACTTATTACAATGTAATCTTCACTTATCTAGATGAATATATTTATTAAATACAATAATACAAGATAGTAAAGTTATTCTTATAATTAATCTATTTATATTAACCAACAAATACCTCAAACCTACGCTATTTGAAGATTAAAGAAAGCATCGCCATGAACTTGAGGTTAATAATATTGATTATACAAATAGTACTAATATCATGTTGCCGATCTTTCTGTCACGAGTATCAGAACTTGTTGTGTGTCAAGACTATATACACCACAAAAAAAAATATTCATAAAAGTGAATTGACCCTGACTTATAACAAAAAAAGCGCAAGACAAATTCCTTTTCGAAAACTAAATTACTCGTCACCACAGAATCTACTCACTAAAGCGCTAAGAGAATGTGTAGACTTGAAAGTAGTTCTCACGTACATTTAAGGATAACTACACACTTAAAGATCCTAGGTCGAATAAGTAAGTAAGAAGTAAGTATATATATATAAAGCGTAAGCTTCAAAAAATTCTTCCATTTTCAAATAATGTTTACATAGGCATGATACTTATATTAAATGTGTTGTAAGTCGTTTAGGTAATATGATAATAACTATGAATACCATACTCATCTTAAATCATATTTCACTTTTGGCATATCTTTATATGTCTTCTTCATGCTCTTAAAGTTTGGTTTTGATAAAACATAAAAAATATAGCACTCTGTATTTTCGTGCGAAAGATACATACTTATTATAAGATAGTGTTCATTGACTTATGGTTAGTTAAACAATATATAAGAATAAATATCGCGTTCTTAAAGCTCGTAAAATACTAGATGAAGTTTTGGAGAGCTAACTAGTACGCATTTCGGTATAAACAAGGAAAGCGTAAAATAGAAAAATTGTGACCAAAGTAAATTTAGAAACAGAAAACAATGATAACTGCCACGGGAGTGTTGAATGGAGTTTATTATCTGATTTATCGATATTAGTGAGAGAAAATATATAGATTTATATATTAGATATTTTTTGTTAGAAATAATGTAATATTCACCCATACACTGATTTCCAGTATCGATCATCAAAGGTCCAGCTTTTGTTACTTAAGAACTATTTGTTATCGTTAGAAAATGAGTGTAAGAGTCTAAAAAACTCTTTGGAGAAATAAATAGTCAACTTTGATTACACAATTTAAACGACTTTCATTTTCAATCCTTAAAGATTTAAAAATTGCGACAAAGTGAGAAAATAAATCAAATTTAAATTAAGATTTTTTAAATAGTTCCTGACTTTCGACAAACTATGTTGAGTTTCTTAAGACGGCATCATACATTCCGTGTTTGCCGAAATTTTCAAGACTACGAATAGCGAACATTCGTCTAAAAAAACAACTCATCCATACATTTGGTGTTGGACTATTCATCATGAAAAGATCTTTGAAAAGTTTGGCAAATACCGAATGTGTGTGTAGGTGACTTCTAAAGTTCTCTAGCAAATTGATCATAATTATGTATGCAAGAAGGAGCTCATATACTCATAAGTTAAAAAATAAAATAAAAACATTTAATAATCTAACTGTGATAATCATTCTCTAGAAACTAGAGGTGAGTCGTTCTTCGACGAACGGGTCTTTAGTAACGATTCATTTAAGAGAACGCTAGATAGATCGCTCCTTTAAAAAAACCGACGAATTTTCAAGATTAATGGATCGTAACAGAAAAAGTGGAAAATAACCTGTTAACGGAGTGTAACTAAAGATTGAGTATCGAATCGCCCCGACTCACACTCGAGTGGTCATTCCTTATAGTGGTTGGTTTTGCTAAATCTCTACGTTCTCATTCTCAGTCTTTCTGTAGATGGCAACAGCGACGTTGAAGTGTAGGCATGAGATACTCAATTTTCGCAACGGCCTTTATAAAGGTCTCATAAGTCTTCTGATGGAGAGTATAACGGGCTCTCGTTGCAGGTGGTTCACTAGCCTTGAGCTCGTTATAGCCTGAAGGGCAGTATTTTGTCTATTTTTTTCGATAATTAAATGTTCAGCATTATTTAATTGTTCAAAAACATTAACACGTTTATTTAAATATTAATTATTTTCGCAAATTTTCGTTGCCACAGCACAATTCTTAATGCCACTTGAGAAATAACGATGGTTGCCTTGTGCATGTAGTGGAATGTCTTTATATTTAAGCAATGTCCGACAATAAATGAGCACCCAAAACCCCTCTTTTGGCGCAAGGCCTAAATAACACGCATAATTTACAGAAGGGTCCTTTTAATTTTTTAGAATATGCTAACCACGAATTGTATTGATTTAGCCAATCGTAAAGGAAAGCCCTTTTTGCCTCCTGTGATATCTTGCTTAAAGTTGTAAGTGCTTAGTGGTTTGTATGGATTTGCTAATAAATCCAATTTTAGATTGTCAATATACTATTTTGAGTAATGTAATTCCAATGATCCAAACAACGCATTTCATCAAGACTCTCGAGCTTCAATCGCCAGATGCGTGAAACTTCATTATGTGATTAATATATGTGCCGGACAATAATCGGGACGTGCATTAAAGCAACTGGCATTTGCATTAACACTGAGAATACTGACCCGGTAAACCATCATGTCAATGAGCCCGTGATTTGTTCAGTCAAAGAGTAAATTATAATTATCACTAAGGCGAGGCTTAATTACAAATTTATCCATTTTAAAAAAATAAAAAAAATTTTTTTTTTCTTTTTAAATTTTTTATTAAAATTTTCAAAAAAAAAAAAAAAAAAAAACATATATATAATATATATTATATATATAAAATATATATATAATATAATATATACTATATATATATAAGTATAGTATATCTAATATATAATTAATGATATATATATATATAGTATATATATATATATATATATATATTATAATATATATAGTAGAGATGGTGAAATAGGTAGAATGGGACAATAAATTTGGGAGACTTTTTAAAGAGATTATTTAAAGTAACAGTGAGATAAATAGGTAATTAAATTGTAGAAACTCGTGGGCACAATAAAAAAATTTCATAATTTCACTCCCAAAAATTATAATTAATAATTGAAATAAAACGAAGAATAAAAATAACAGAAATTAGAAAGAATCAAATTCATTATTAATTTTCAATAATATTTAGATTGTGACGTAATAAAACGGAAATAATAAGAATAATATTCAGGGTATCATTAAACATATAATAAATAATAATATATAATATTAATAATAGACCACTTTTCAAAGGTCATTTCTCTTTTCATCTTTTCAGTTCCTTTAAAAAGTTTTCATGATGATAACTTTTGAGATGATTTATCATGTTTGTGGTGGTAAAAGTTTTAGAGATTCGTCATAACAGTTCCAATAAGATTTCCCTGTCTGAGAATATTCAATTTTCCGTATTTAAAATATAAAGTAATTAATTTTTTTTTAACAAAATACTATGATTTTTAGGTTCTAACACTAATATTTATGAAACTTTTCATCTAAATAAACTTCTTTTAAAAGTCTTGTAAAACTCACCTCTATTCTACCATTTCACCTATAGATATAGTATATATACCACACTTAATATATTATAAATATCATATCAATAATCTAATAATATCTTTGTATTTATAATTTTACATTAAATTTAAATATATATTTTCTTTTCTACTTTAAAAATGGAATTTATAAAATATTATATATATACATTGCCTTAAGTAAACCTCGCCCCTCAAAATAAATTTTAGTTGGAAAGGTTTGGTAATAATTTTTTATCAGCAAAATTAAAATTAATAAATTCGATTTGACTATAACAAGATGACTAGGATCTTCTATTTGTGCAATTCAAAAATTGATTTATTTCCAAATTCATTTTATTTAAATTTTTTAGTTATATATTATACTATATATATAATACCCCCTACATACTTACCTAACTACTTTTACTACCTTATAATATCACATCCCTATATATATATAATATTAATACTATATATATAATATATAATTATATATATATAATATATATATATATATATATAATATAGATATATATTATATATATAGAGCTGGTCAGATTTTTTTTAATGCTCACAGTATGTAGCAAGAGAACGGCAGTCCTACAGTAAAACAAATTATATAATTGGAATCAGCCGAAATTCTAAGGATGCGGATTTACACTTTTTTTTTTATTTTTAAGTATCTTTTTTTTTTTAACTAAAGAGATCCCCTAGGGGTAAATACCGCAAGGATGTGCCGGCGTCGCGTCTCTCGCGCCTCCCGTGGATCGACGGGGGACTCCAATTCCCCTTTGCCTCCGCGACTCGCCGTTCGGCCCGCTCTTGGTCTTTGGGTGTCGCGGACGTGGGGGTTCCTCCGACCATCCCTTCCGGGGTATGAAACACGTCCCCACCTTGTCTCCCCGTCGGCTCGAGCCCCCTAAGATTTGGTGAAATAATTTTGTTTTTTTTTGAAAGATTTAAAAAGTTTTTTTTTAGAAGCGGGAGCCGACCGGGGACAGAGGGGGGGATGTTTCATACCCCGGAGTACGGGCAGGTCGGGGGAACCCCCGCGACACCAAAAGACCATAAGAGCGGGGGTTCCGGAGCACCATTCCCGGAGGGGGGGGATTAGTCCCCCCGTCGTCCACCCGGAGGCCGAGAGACCCCGACTCCTGCCCATCCCTTTGCCGGTTTATCCCGAGGGTATTCGCTTAGTTATAAAAAAAAAAAATTACTTCAAAAAAAAAAAAAAAACAAAAAAAAAAAAAGTAAATCCCATCCTTAAGATTTTTCGTGATCCCAAATATATATTTGTTTTTACTGTACGGACCTGCCGCTCTGCTACCTTGCCGAGCACTCAACAAAATTGACCGTGCTATATGATATATATATATATTATATATATATATATATATATATATATATTATATATATAATATATATAACTATACTATATATATATATAATAATATGACTAAATATATTATATATAATATTCATATATATATCTATATATACTATATATATATACCCCAACCGAACTAAAAAATAAAGTAAATGAAGTTGGAAAATAAATCAATTTTTAAGCTCCACAAAAAACAAAAAGTTAAGTTCTTTTTGATAATGCAAATGCGAATTTTAAATTTTTAATTTTGCTATAAAAATTATTACCAACCTTTCCAATACTAAATATTTTGAGGGGCGAGGTTTACTTAAGGTCCTATATATATATATAATAATATATATATATATTAATATATATATATCCCACACCCTATTCTATTTTTATTATTAATATATATACTATTATATATATAGTATATACTATTAATATATATAATATATATATTATATAATATATATATATATCTGGTAATGAGATATTTTGAAATCAAGTCAATTTAATCTGAAAAGATAATGGGGGCGATTTATATACCTCCTGCCGGTTATATATATATATTAATTATATATATATAATATATATATATATATAAATAATATATATATATATAATATTATATATATATAGATATACACTCCTTTAAAAGGAAGTTAGATAAATAGTCATGGATATCGAAATATCTCCGAACCCTATGCGAAACCCTACAGTGTTTTTGTTAGCCGCATGCGTCTAACAGGGCCAAATTCCCTAGAAAGCCAGGCCAATGATATATGTAACTTTTTTAGCAATTTCACACCCTGCTAGTACAATTTGTGAGTTCAGCTAAGATATGTGTGAGGCCTATTATTTTGCTTCTTGGCGTTGGAACTAACATTTGTACACTGAATACAGCTGGAGTGAATTACTTAAAAAATAGAAAATTCTTTCAAAATATATGAATTGCATTCTAAAAATTTAGTACAGATCAGTATACTAATTACTAATAATCGGACTAAATAAAAATAAATAATAAGTAATAATAATATAGAATAAAATATAATAATAATAATAATAATAGATAATAATAATAATAAATAATAATAATAATAATGCCCAAAAAAAGTTTCCCGCATGATATCTCGAAAACAAAGATAGGTACAAGAAAACGATAACAATATGGAACAGCGTATGAAATCTGTATGGAAAATGAAAAAAAAAAATTTTTTAATATATTTTTTTTTATATCTCCAAAACTACGAAAAGGTAGAAGAAAACTACAAACATATATGGAACCAGCGTATAATTATTTTTTTTAGGGGCTCGAGCCGAACGGTGGGACAGGGGGGGGAGTTTTCCCATACCCCGAGGGGAGGGGCGGAGGAGACCCCCGCGATCACCCAAATAGCCAAAGAGTTCGGGTGGTCGGAAGACCCTCCCCGGAGGGGGGGAAATATCCAACACGTCGTCCCCCAGGAGGCACGAAGACCCCGACCTCTTTCATCGTTTGCGGTTTACCTGGGGTTTCTTTTTAGTTAAAAAAAATAAAATCTTTTTCAACCATATTTCATGCGCTGAATTTTTCTGTATATGTTATAGTTTTCTTGTACCTATCGTAGTTTTGGATATAAAAAAAAATTAAAAAAAAAAAGTAAAACCTTTTCTTCATCTCTATCCTCACAGATGAAATTACGCTGATTCCATATATTTATCAGTTTTCTTGTATCGTATCTTAGTTTTCGAGAATCATTGCGGGTAAGCTTCTTTAGTTTAGACGATATATAATGAATAAATAATAATAAATATAAGTAATAATAATAACATGGGCGTCGCCAGCTTCCAAACCTACGGGGGGGGCCAGCTAAAATTTTATAGAGAGCTTCTTTATATATATATATATATATATATAATATATATAATATATATGTATATTATTATATATATATATATATGTATATATTAATAGTATATGATAATATATATAAATATATATATTAATATATAGTATAAATAGTAGTATATTACTATATATATATATATATATATATATAAGTATATATATATATATCAATATAGTACTAAGAAGAAGAACATAAAACTCAGAAGACATTTGTATGGAGTAAACACTGCCAACAAAAAAAAAATTTTTTTTTGCACTGCCAGGATATTTAAGTCGATTTATTGAGATACTCGGTGTGCTGATTTCAGGAAATGAAATTTAGTTTTTCCCATAAATTGCTCTAGTCTTTGAGATATAGGGTGTCCAGAATTATTACTCTTAGACAAATATCTTTTTTAAATGCATATTTACAGTAATATCGGTTTATTTCTTTTTAAGTGGGCTTTACCTTTATACATATTTATTTTTTCTATTTCAGAACACCTATGAGTACTTCAACGGAAGAGCCTGTTGAATTAACCCAAGTGTATTCTCGCTACTACTCTGTGGTGAATATTGGCAATGGAGAACCAAAGAAGAAATATTACTGACTTGTAAAGCAAGCATATCTGGCATATCTTGGAATGAACTCGAACCAAGCTTTAAGTTTTGGGGCTCCCCATATGGTCTGTAAAACGTATGTCGAAAATTTACGTCAGTGGGAAAACATGGAGCGAAGAAAAGGGTCTAAAGAATCTTGGTTGTGTCCATATGGTATGGCGGAGCCAAAAGATATCACCAAGTGACTGTTATTTTTGTCTTGGTTATATGTGGAAGGGTACAATCGTTACAGAGAAACGTAAATTTGAGTACCCGGATTTGGAATCAGCGAGGCGACCTGTACCACACTCCGACGATGTCCCCATCCCAGTGGTCACTACACTCCCAGACCTAGCATTGTCTGATGAAGAAGATATCCAGGATTTGGTGTGCACACGTGCAGATAGTGGTAGTGAATATGAAGAAAGTACTTCTACACAGCAACAGTTCTCCCAGGAAGAGATCAATGATTTGGTACGAGTGTTAAGTCTCTCCAAGCAAGATTCGTGAGCTTTTAGCTCCTAGAGCTACAGTGAAATAGAACTGTCTCAAGGGCCGAATGTAGAAATTAACCTTTTTCGGACAAGAAGAGGTCGTATCTTCCTTTCCATAATTTCATTTGAAGAAGAAGACCTAGTATAGTGTAGGAACATCCCTGGACTCCTACTCCAAATGGGTTACCTAAATACCGACCAGAAGATTGGCGATTCTTTATGGTTAGTTCAACGAGAAGCTTGAAGTGTGTTTTATGAACAATGGCAATAGAGTTATGCATCGAATCCAATAGGTCACTCAACAATACTGAAATTAGAATATGAAAATATAAAGAAATGATCTTGCAGAAGCTGATATTCTATGAACGCCAGTGTCTATATGCGTGATTTTATGAAGATGGTCAACTATCTTACTTGGGCAGCAAGGCGGATATACCTAAGTACACTTGTTTCATATGCTTGTTGGATAGTAGGGCTAAAGAAGACCACTGGGAAAAGTTGTATGGCCTGCTAAGGGAAAATATGACTGTAAGTGCATCAAATATCATTAACTAACCACTGGTTGACAGGGGAAAAATTATTTTTCCACCACTCCACATCAAACTAGGACTGAATGATGAAGCAATTTGTTAGGCCCTAGACAAAGATGGTGGATGTTTCAAATATATTTGCAGATTTTTTCCAGGTTTGAGTATGGAGAAACTCAAAGCGGAATCTTTAGCGGCCCTCAAATTCGCCAAAATCATCAAAGATGGACAAATTTCATAAATTCCAAAGTGAACTGAGTATTGAAAGCATCTGCCTGGAAGAAGGTTTTGTCTTCGTTGTTCAGGAACTTTTGTGGCAACCATAAATATCTTGCCAACTTAGTAGTAACTGCCGTACAGTAAAATGCTTTTCAGACTTTACAAAAATTTGAATGCTAATAAGAGCATAAAAGTTCACTTTCTACATAGTCCCTTAGATCGTTTCCGGTGATAATCTAGAGTTATCTGTGAGGAACAAGGGGGAGAGGGTCTCATCAAGAATATCAAGGTGATTGGAAAGAAAGAATACCAAGGAATATGGGGATATCACACAGTGATGGCAGACTATTGTGGAGCCTCCTAACGTGATTGTCCCATTCTGCACACAGAAACAATTCAGATATAGACAGCGATTTGTAATGCATTAATTGTGATTTCATTGTACTGAATTGAATGTTTTGACCTATTAGCATTTTATTTACTTACTCATTAACAATTTGATATATATCTTTCGTGTTTTTTTTTGTGAATTACGTTACAACCTAACATAAATTGTTGTTATTAATGTATTTTTGTTACCACCCTGTATTTTCAAAACTAGAGCCAATCTAGGAAAACGGAGGTCATATTCGGAATCAGGGCAACAAGTTACCTATAAAATGACCTTCAAATGTTTTGCCGCAAAATCTTTGTTGGCCAGTGATAATTAAATGATTAATATTTAAAAAAATTTATTTTATTAAAACAATAGAATATCAAATACAATATCCAATGATGGAAAATTCACAATATAGAGCAGTTGCAAAATTGATATTATTAAAAAAGTAATTTCCTTGGGTTCAACGCAAATTTATCAACTACTGTTTGAATAAAATAAATCATAATTGTCAAACACAAATTGCTTTTTGTAACACTCATCAAAGTCAGTCCGTTTAACCTGTCGTCTTCCATAGTACTTCGCAGCCAAGTCTTGATCCTTAGCAGAGTACTGAAAGAGTGTTCTACTGTACTGGTGGTGCATGGTTGGGCGAGTAGTATCATCAAAACCTTTTTCGTCGACGAAAAGAAAGGTTCAGTCTCCTTTAAGACTTGGGAGACAACAAGATCTTTTAGTTCTTCACTACTCAGTTTCATGTCCTTCCAAATTTTGTACCAAAGTTCTAGTTCTTCTTCTATGCCTTCTAAGTGGTAAGAAACTATACAAATGAAGCCTTGTCCTGTTTTCTTTAACCGCATCGATTGTTATAAGTAGCGATGTGGAAAGGATGTAGATATGTTCAATGCATAAAGCAGGTGTATTTTCAGTAGAAAACCGTAATTCCAAAGAAGAAGAAGTTATAAAATCTAGATACGGAGTTATTAAGGATCTTCTCCAGAACTCCGTGGGATTTTGTTGCGGATGGTGTTGCTGGCGGTGCTGGCTGCCTACCTAAAAGAATCGTGGGTATAATTTCAGATCAAGTCCCCATGCTCGCGTTTCATTAACTTCTTTTAACACTCATCGATGATTTTTCTTCACCTTTCCGATGGCTCCTAACCATTCCCAATTGTTGTAATGGTGCTGAGCGAGGTTTTTGAACGATTATCCCAGAGTCTTAGATGTGGAGAAGCATTTTACAACTGGCTCTAACAATGCAGAGTATTCCGCGATCAATATCATAGCCATCATGAATGACGACTTACATGGCCGCTGAATGCAACTGAATAGCGCTTTTTCTTGTGGCGGTATTTCCTCCAATGGAAAGGATTTCTAATGCTTGCATCATTGCGTACAAAGTGCTTCCGTAAATACTCTGATGCAACTTGTGTTGTTCAGATGACCATCTGGTCTGGATATAGGCTTGGGATGTTGGCATTAATTTTCTTCTCAAGACCCGTCTCGCGAAAAAACTTAATAATGTCCTTTATAGTTCCCACAGTATGGCGGATTTCTGGTATCGTGTTCAAATCATTTACTACTAAATTTTTGTTTGTGTGAAGAGCAATGAAGAACAAATCCTTTTTTATACTTTTTCCTCATATTGCTTGGACAACCTCTTCTGCCCAAGATATCGTAGAACACACGGCCCATCGGAAACCCAAGCCACGCAATGTTGTCGGGATCCAGTTCTTCGGTCGTTGACAAAATCGTCAATGGTTTCGCCATGGTTTTGGCGTCAAAGCGCTTTCAGTTCCTAGCAGAAAGCGCAATAAAATTCCTCTTTGACTTTCATCGGACTCTTTGTCGAAATAGCGCAACCTATGGATAATTGTTCCTTTCCAGAAATATCAGCGGTTTCATCTGCTAGTAAGCTATACGTGCATGCTTCCTTTACCTTATTAACGATGCTTTCCTTTATAGTAGTACCACATAGAGAAATGATTTTATTCTGAATCTGAACTGATTGGCATGTGGCATTTTTCTTTCCCTTTTCAAAAATGCCTTCAATGATTGATCTCCGGCATCTATTCGTAAGCGGCACAAATTTTGCAACACTCCCTAATCATGATGCTTACCCCGAAGCGGTAAATCGCGAGTGCAAGAAAATGTCACACATGGAATTATTGAGGATAATATTTTTTTATTTTCTTCTATGATTTTCTTAGAATGCTGGTTAATTTGGATGTCTACCGGCACATCCTGTAGGAATAATTTTGCAACTTCAACAGCAGTTTTATACCACTATGTGTTTTGTATGTCCCTTACCAAACCGTCATGAACACTTTATATTTAGTGAAAAGTCTTATTATTAAAGAGCCTAGGACCCCTCTGAAAAAACTTTTATTTGGTGGAAATAAAATACAAAGCTTGCAAAATGCTCCCTTTAGGTGCCTGGAGTATGTCAACCAAGGTGAATATGTCTCCAACTATTCATATTTGAATTCCTCTTTAAGTGGTCAGCATCTTCCCCCAAAAAATTATAGGTCTTAGGTGGAATCCAACACTCTTCAGTAACTGTTTCTTTTTA
>JABUQX010012644.1:17500-27770 GCA_015478945.1 Trachelipus rathkii | reverse complement strand
TTAGCTTAAATCTATTCTTCCAATAGAAAAAAAAGTGTGTTTCAGACTTATCAAGGAGTACGATGCTAAGAGATGAGCCACAGGCAGTTAAGTATCCTGATAATAGATTTATTATAGATTTAATAGCATTATAATTAATAGATTATTACATTATTTATAGATTGATATTATCTCGATTCTTACAAAGCTGCTTTTTCTAACGAAAAAGTGAAAAAATGACCCAAGAAAAGTTCCATAATTATGTATTATTGAAAATAATATATTAAAATAACTATAAACTCTTTTTTTAAAGAAGTCTTTTATGTATTGAATGTTCATTTGTGACACTCGACATTTTGTTGCGACATTCATTGAAACATTTAAAAATGTAACGAAAATGTAACAAAAGTGTAAGCAAAAATGATTTCATAAAACATAAATGTGAAATGACACATTTATAGTAAATGAGAAATTAGAAATAAAGTTAATACTCAGGTGTTCAAGTGTTTGGTCTACCACGTCGGTCGTCAGCCGGTTGCAGCAACACGGCCAGTGTGCGCATCTCCCAACCGAAATGCCATTCAAAGCTCCTCTTCTTCTAACACACCACATTTTCATTTATTACTAACCTGATTAACAATGACAAATGAAATGGTGAATATAGTGCAACAGAAAACTGTGCATCTCTATGTTTATAAAACCCTTCTGTTACTTATAGGTGTGAGGAATGACCCCCAGACAGTTTGTCCCATCTTTCGTTGTGACTATATATATTATAAATATATATATATATATATACTATATTATATATACTATACTATACTATAATATATATATATATATATATACTATAATAATAATATAATATAATATATATATATATATGATTCCACATTCGTCTGATATAACAATAATGGGAGTTCTCAATTATCCCAATTCGTAAATAATCTCTCCATGAACATTAAGAACATGACGTTTGGGCGAAATCCTTTATTAAATTGGAGCATTATCCTAATTAATTAAATTTCCCTATTTGTTATAGTAATCATAATAGAATGAGTTTTATATCTTCGAGATGTGTAGTAACTATACATACTAGTGTATTAAGTTTGGCGTATACTGCGGATTTGGCGATGATTATTGGGGGAACGGAGTTCAAAAGAGCTTGCGTGGTCCCCTTTCATTTACATACCTTAAATATTTATTGGGTGAAAACATTGAATGTTATGTGCCTCAATAATATATATAATATTTCAACCTTAATAATTTAAATAAATTTAATATATTATATATATATATATATATATATATATAATAATACTTGCAATGATATATTCAGAGTATATTGCTAAATATATGTGTATATATATATATTATTATATATTATTACCATATATAGTATTAAAATCAATATCTTAAGTCGAGCCTCAATCCCCCCCCTATAAAAGCCCTTCTATACATCTAATTTATAGTCTACCCTAAAATTTTAAAAATTACCTATGTAATTGTTAAAATTAGGTCCATTAGATCTTTTAATAATCTTTCAGGGAATTTGTTAAAAAATAATTTTGTTTGCTAAATTTAATATCTTATCAGCACAGAACTGGTTAAACCAATGTTGTGTAATCGCAAAAGAAATTTGATTTTGGAACCTCGAAATTGTTAAATTATTTTCGAAATGCATCGCGATCAGAATAAGTTTTGAAATCTTTTTGCTCTCAACTACATAGCTACTTCAAGAACTCCTTACACGAGGGAAAACTAATGATTTTTTCTGTTAAAAAATATTATCTTAAAACGAATACGAGGCTTTGATTTAAATCATAAGAAAATGAACTATCTACTTTCGAGCAGCACTATTATATATCATACTATATATATATATTATATATATACATATATATATATATATATATATATATATATATATACTATATATATATATATATATATATATATAATATATATATTAATATATATACATAATATATTATATAATAATAATAATATATATAATAATTAATATACATATATACTAGTATATATAATATATATATAATACTATATATATATATATATAATTATATATATATATATATAAATATATATCCTATTAACTATATATAATATATATAATAGTCATATATACTATATA
Source organism: Trachelipus rathkii (assembly GCA_015478945.1). Lineage (NCBI taxonomy): Eukaryota > Metazoa > Arthropoda > Malacostraca > Isopoda > Trachelipodidae > Trachelipus > Trachelipus rathkii. The sequence continues at coordinate 25,636 of JABUQX010012644.1, read as the reverse complement.
GATGTACTCCCATCAGACAATCACGTCTTGATAGAAGGGTTACTCTATTCACTTAAAGCACACATCGAAGCTAATGCTTGCTTGCCTCAGGAAGAAAGATCTATGAAAGCATTAAATAAAATTATCTTGAAAAGGAAATCTCAAAAAGTGACGAAGTGAACACATGAGCTAACATATTACTTCCTAAAGGTCTTTAGTATACTTGATAATATATATATATCATATATAATAAATATATATAATATTATATATATATATATATATACTAATATATATATATATATATAAATATATAATATATATAATATATATATATATACTACTATATACTATAATACTTATACTATTACTATATATACAGTGTTGGCCCGCCAAACCCCAAAATAATTGCGGCCAATCTCAATCGCAATTCGTGAAGAAATAATTGGCGATGCGCAACCGCAAACGCAATGCGATAGACCGCGCCAACTTGCGGTAGCAACCGCCCAATTCCGCAACCGCAACATCTTACCTTAAATATAACTAAAACAAGAGAGCACAGAAATAAATACTCCGCCAGCAAACTATAACTATACCTATACGTATATATATATACCATATATATACTCTCTCCTTTTATAATACTACTATATATATATATATTATATATAAATATATATATATATATATATATATATACCATATATACTATACTACCTATATAATACTATATAGCTGCAGGACCGAATGGTCCAAAATTTGACTGTTTGGCGCACTGCGATGCAGATTTTAAAAGGAGAGGATGCGGCATGTGATCTTAAAGTAGCATGAGGATGCGGCATGCGGATTGCGGATGTTTACTCTTGAAGTTGAATTAAAAAAAATTACATATATATATACATAGATAATATATATATAATATATATATATTATATATATTCTATTATATACATTATATATAATTTTTCTTTTCTTTTTTTTTTTTCGTTTTTCTTATATACATATATCATAGATAGCACCATACATAGATTTATATATATTTATATATATATAATACTACTATATATATAATATATTATATACTATATATTATATATATATATTACTATATATATATATATATTATATATATATAATATATCATATATATATATTATATATATATCATATAGATATATATATATATATATATTACTATATAATATATATAATAATTTATATACTAATATATCACTATATATATATATATATATATTAATATATATAAATATATATATACTATATATATAGAATATATCATATATACTATATATATATATATAATATATATATCATATACTATATATACATAATATATATACATAATACTAAATATATATATATATATACATATATATATATAGTATATATATATATTAACTATATATATTACAGTTGTCACTTCCACTCACCGTCAGAGCCCTATTCAAGGAGGGGTGTTGCACACCTCAAATATTCATCAACAAACGCAAACTACGCGCGATGAGCACAGACGCAGCTTTAAAGTGCAGAGATTAAATTCAGCAGGAAAAACACAGAAGATGGAAGAGAAATTCCACAGAACAGAGGTGGAGGAAAGGAAGCACCGCAGCGAAAAGCCTGGAGTTACCATACAAACACGCAAAACTCATGCCGCCCGAAACAGCACCCTTTTGCACGAGCGGCGTCGTAAAAAGTGGGTACGCGAGATGTAAGCTCCCTCGAGCACCTGCCGCTCCAGTACCTATAGAAAAAGATAAAGCACCAACAATCGCGCCGTAAAGATAAAGCGGTCAACGTGAACGGAAAGTGCAGAACCAGTTTATAAGCCTTTTGGCCTTTGCCTCAACCCTATACAAAAGAAGGGCGGCGTGAAACCCAGAAGCCCCCCCCCCCTGATATGAGATCACTACTCCATACAAGAACTGCGGATGAGCCCTTGTATAGCTGGAGCAGCCGAGAAGAGAAAAAGAGTCTCGCAGCCTAAATCAAACTCCCATCTTCTTTGAGGCCGCCCTAACAACCGTGTGATGCTCGAGGCTTCAAGATATTTTATTGTTTATGTTTAAGCAAGGATGTTCTATCATGTCAACATGGAAGAGACCGAGAAGAACCGTCGAAAAGAGCTAGGAAAGTCTACGGTTCTGAGAGGCATATTGTAGGAGTTTTGCTCTTTTAAAATAACCCTGAATTGCCACAAGGTGGAGACGACCCACCAGGAAATTCTATCCACATCATCGAGAATAGAAATCGGAAAGATAAGACGGCAGAAGCAATTCTAGATAGAAGTAAAAGAAGAGAAGAATTGAAATGAGGGTTGAAAAGATATGAAGGTCGAGTCATCGGCATTTGAGTAGTGTCTAGAGTTAGATGTGCAGGTGAAGAAGATCATCATTGAAAAAACGTAGGAATAAAGTAGGAGATAAGACAGAAACCCTAGGAACACCACTTTTGACAGAAAAAGAACAGCCGATATTGAATGATTTGGATAAGAAAATATAGAACATAAAGTAAGCAAAAGAAAACAGATAAAGACAGCAAAGTTTTTGAAAGTCCAGCATGATTCGGTCATTACCCGTCCAAAAGGCTTGGACTATGTCAAGGCCACCACGCAAGTCTCTGTAGTTCCTAAGGGCGGGAAAACCATAAATCAGTTAGATAGAAAAGTATATCGCCAGTAGACCTCGCGCGCCGAAAGCCGTACTAGCTATCGGAAAGAAGTGAATAAATGAGACTCCAGGATGATCTAAGAAAGGAGAGTTGAGAGGGGATTTCAAAGATCTTTAGATAGAATACAGGTGGCTATAGGGCGATAGTTTAGAAGGATCAGAGCCGGCTTCCTTTTCTCGGAACAGTTTGACATTATGCGTGCTTCAACACTACGGGAAAGTATAGAGAATATAGGTTGACGAGGGCGGGTAGCACGAAAGCATACTCATCAAAACTCGGGGATAATGGCATCCGGCCACCCGCCTTCCTAACTTCATAGATTGCAGGAGCCCATGCAACCCACAAAGCTAAATCACAGGCAATGGAATATCACACCTGAGAGAAGAAGGAGGAGGAGGAGGAGTACAGCATATAAAGTAAATGAGAGCAATAGAGCCGAAGAGAGATTCCTTTTCAGTTGGAGAATTAGCAACGAATCAGAGGCGAATTAGAGAGGAAAAGACAGATTTACAGAAGTTGTTAGAGAATGTTTTCAAGAGGCCAGAAAGAATTATCAAGTAGGAGAATCAAGGAATTAAGAGCACTTTCGTTTTGATTGAAGCCCGCTTGCTCGACAAAGAGTATCTCTGCAACGATTACTAGCTGAATGAAGATTAGCAAGAGTGATAGAAACGAGAATTTTTCAATGATAAGCACTGTCTTTAGCCTGAATGACCAGAGAACAAGCACGATGGTAAAACCATGGATTATGAGGAAGAGAAAGATTTCGAAGAAAGAATGAACCTGCTACTACCATCAACAATAAAGCTTCCACCTAATCGAGAAGCCGAGCGTCACCAGGTCAAAAGCCAAGTCATTTCCAATTTATAGCTAGCGTAGAAGCAACGATCAACCAATCGGCAGGATCAAAGTGCCAGAAACAAACGCATATATATATATAATATATATATATATATATAATATATAAATATATATATAATATATATATTATATAATATTATATAGTATTATATATATATATAGGATAAAACTTGCTAAGCAACTAAGAATTTTCCATTTTTTTTATTTACTTAATCAGACGTTTCGGATAAAGGCATATCCAATCATCAGTGTATTAAAAACATAACACATTCAAAATAAAATATATAAAACATTCATGATAAATTAACAAAAGTTTTGCACCTCCATATCAAATAAATCTGCCTAAACATTAAAACAAAGCTGAGAATGATACTGCATGTTTAGGTGGTTGGTTTTATTGAAACATCAAAATTGTAAAACAAGAGCGAGTATGAAGCCAAAAGGTCGAATTACTTGTCTGTATTCAGCCTGCATTATGAGATCTTTTTATTTCAGACATATTTTAAAGACCTATGAAAATATTCAGAATAAATAATAATAATAAGAATAATAATAATAATAATAATAATAATAATAATAATAATAATAATAATAATATTAAAAATAATAATAATATTAAAATAATAATAATAATAAAATAATATAACATAATAAATAATAAATAATAATAATAAGTAAAAATAATAAAAATAATAATAATAATAATATATAATAATAATGAATAATAATAATAATTAATAGATAATAATAATATTAAAATAATAATAATAATATTCAATAATATAATAATAATAATATAGAATAATAATAATAATAATTAATAATTATTAATAATAATAATAATAATAATAATAATAAAATAAATAATAATAATAATAATAATAATAATAATTAATAATAATAATTAATAATAATAATTAATAATAATAATTGTAATAAACAAAATTCAAAACTTGTTACGAGTTTGAAACAATTTTCAAACTCCTCAGTAAAATAAATGATTATTTCTGTATGTGTTTTAAGGTTCATTGCGATGCCGGGTGTCATTTAGTTAAATATATTGGCGTCGCAAGGCCAATTCGCAACTCAGATTCAAATAATTGCGCCGCCAATCGCAACCGCAAACGAGAAATTGCCGATCGCAATTGCTGGCCGCAGACAATTGCGGCCGCAAGGGCCCAACACTGTATATATATAATAATATATATATATATTATATATATATATATATATATATATATAATATATATATAATAACTAATAGATATATATATATAGAATATATATATATATATATATATATATATAATAATAAACTTATATATATAAATTCGCTTATTATCTGAGTTATTCCAGAAATTTTAGGTGTTGCTTGAATTCTTATCAAACCACTACCACCACATAACAAACCTAAACAATTTATGACACAAATATACATTCACACACAGACACATCACACACACACACACACGCACGCACACCTACACACACACACACACACACACACACACACACACACAACACACCACACACCACACACACCAACACACATCACTTCAACACACAACTTTTTTTTCCCTTATTTTTTTTTTTTTACCATTTAAATCATATAATTATATTCAAAACTTCTATTTAGCAAATTAAACGCAATATTCGTTAACAATTTTAATGGTTCTTAAGTTTCCCTATAGTAAGCCCGTCTTTATAAAAATCTTTACTGCCTAGGACCATCCAAGACTTAACTCAAGATTTGAAACCTCAAAGTTCATTAAGTATTTATTTAAGTATTCGCATTAAGGGTTTTCTAATATTTGGAGAGAATTGAATATATTATTCATTCATCCATCAGCCACCCCTCAGCTCCTTACAGACTGGTGGTGAGACGTACAAACTTTCAGTAAGCAGACCAGTTAAGAAAAAGACCATAACCTAAGTCAACCAAGAAAGCCACCCACCTCACACCATCCCCTCATAGCCTTAAGTGCGAGCCATTCGTAACTAAAATTCACCCCAGAGCTTGATATACCGAGACAGATCCACACTAGGGAATTTCGTCTGTGTCTGGGTTTATCTCCTGGGCCAGACAGACAACAACGCCACTTCATAAAACATCACCATTCACTCCTATTATGCACTATTCCTCTCACCTGAGCCAAACTCACATACTTTTCCTGCAGAAACTCTATTACTGACTCAATCCACGTTTTCTTTGGTCTATCCTGCCGAGTAGCTTCCCAACATACTTACCAATATAACCACTTAACCAATCAACTACCATTCATTCTTTCTAAATAACCAAACTACCTTAATACTCTCTCATTTATTTTCTCATGTATTTCTTTCTTCACAACACACAACACACAACACACAACACACAACACCCTAATTCGATCATTTCTCTTTTAATAAATCTTCTCACACCTAATACGTCCCTAAGATTTTCCATCTGAACAAACTGTACCTTAGATTTATACTTCATATTTCACACCATAGTATCGCTACTATGCATTAGCACCTGTTACAACATACACTCATGAAGAACCTTAGCACATTCAAGACCTAATCCCTTTACATTTAACAAAGATTTAATTGCACCAGCTACCTTCCTAATACTCACAACTTTCCCTTTACACTCAGCATCATCCGTTTCCTTTTCACCCAACGTATAGTCTAAATATTTAAACTCAGATACTTGTTCCAGATGCCTACCATCCAACATGATTTCACATTACTGACTCTCCTCACCTACCACTATCACTTTACCCTTTTCTACTTTATTTTCAAACCCTACCTTTTCCATACTCATTCAAATTTCTCTACTATAATCTTCTTAAACTTACTTTAGACTCACCACACAAAATCAAATTATCTGCATACAATTTCCAAGGTACCCATTACTCTCATCCATTTTCCATCAGTCTAACACACTCCCCTACCACCACTACCTAAAATTCTTTCACTCCTTCATCCATATAGAAATTAAATAGCCATGAAAACAACACATCCTTGCCTCACTGCTCTATTAATATTAAATCATTCGCTCTCCACTTTATTTTTTCTTACACATGCTTCGCTATCATCATACATACTTTTAATTCTATTCGGAAACCTTCCACCAACACCATATATCATTAACACCTGCTGCTGAGCTTCCCCATTAATATTTCCATAAGGCCGTTGTAAATCCATAAACCCTAAATAAAGTTTCCACTTCCCTCTCATTTTCTAATTCGTTTGCTTCAACGTCAAAATTTGTTTTACACATCCTTTACCACTTCTAAATGCACTTTGTTCTTCAACAATCAGCCTCTCAGTCACAGGACTCACTCTTTCAACCAAAAATACCAGCATGTGTTTTCCCTACAAACTCAATAAACTAATCCCCCTGTAATTTCTACAGTTCCCCTTATCACCCTTTCTTTATACGAGGTTATTAGGGTACTATCACAGCTCTTCTCCAGTTTTCTAGAACCATGCTCTTCACAAATGCTTTATTACACAACTTATATATCCAGTAAATCACAATCTCGCCTCCATTCTTGATCAATTCACTAGTAATTCCATCCTATACTTGCTGATTTACCATTCTTCAACTTTCTCACTACTACCTATTACAATTACTTTTACAACCTTTATATTCATATAATAATAATAATAATAATAATAATAATAATAATAATAATAATAATAATAATAATAATAATAATAATAATAATAATAATAATAATAATAATAATAATTAATAATGTTAATAAACTAATGAGAAAGTTGGTGCAGAATTTCACTTACATGCCGTGTTATTTCAGGCTTAATAACTGAAACTTATATTCTCAGTTCTAATTCAATGTTTTTCAAACTTTAGTGCTTTCATTTTTTCTTTATAATTTAACTGCAAAAGATCATAACATTTGTTCAACTCTTCGCTGGGCCCCTTTGAAGACATTGCGGTCCACTGAGGACTGATGGACCACAGTGGTCCCAGTGAGATTTTTAGTTTCCCAAGAATTTGATCATGAAAAATCCCAAAATAAGGAAAATATCTCAAGATTATAAAAATCATAAAATAAGTCTAAGAAACACGAACTTAATAAATTTTTAATCACATCTTTTGACAAATTTCATCGTACTCGTACAATTAAGTAAATCTAATTTATGTTGGAAATCGTAAAGATGGGTTAATTCGATTTCCAAATATTATAAAATGTTTGAAAACGTGTGTTGGCGTATTTGTAAACACCAAGGCACGGTTTCAAACGTTTGATGGCTGAATTTTACGTTCAAACAGTGCTTTATAAAGCCTTGGTTATTCTATAACTTAATAAATAATTTATATATATATATTTTATTTTACTTATTGGGAAATTCCTTTTTATGGTAAACTTTAAAAATCCCAAGATTTTTAAACCACTTCGCAATATCCGACGACTAAAGCCGTTTTCGTTTTTGCATTTATGCTTACGAAACGTAAGAAATGCTCGTTTGCGTTCGTTTTGGTCAAACTTAGCGCAAAATCGTGAAAAATGGTCACCAAACGTAAGGAATTTCCTTAATTCTTAAGGTTGGTATTTTCCGTGCTTGCCGAATTTAAGCACGTTCTTACCAAAAAAA
>JABUQX010012643.1:32500-35000 GCA_015478945.1 Trachelipus rathkii | reverse complement strand
GGAAACCCCCGACTTTTGTCCATCGTTTTCTGGTTTACCATTGGGATTTCTTTACTAAAAAAAATCGACATTTGGCAACCTTAACGTTCTCTCGTAGCATGGAGCTCCTTCGTTCTTCTTTCAAAAAAATTATATTTTCAAAGAGAGGTTCCATAGCATTTTTAATAGTTTAAATATTTTCAAAAAGTTATTATTGTTTTTTTTCATTAATCTTCATGGATTGAAAATGACTCTCGGGATTAATAAACATTTTATTTATTTTCCCTGTTAGCTGTTTTTAGTTTTTTGTTACATACATGTTGCTTTCGGGAGGCTGAACCATATATATACTATATATATATATATTATATATAGATATATATATATATATATATATATATATACTATCATATATATATTATATATATATATATATAAAACATATATAATATATATAGATATATATATATAATATATATAATATATATACTATATATATGTTATAAATATACTATATATATATATATATATATATAATACTATATATTATATATATAATTGTAAATACCCCCTAATGTATTTCAACCATGCTAAGGATACGAATCCTGACCTTAGCAGAATGGCGTGCATGTGTTTGACCACTACGCCTACGACGAGACAAAAGAGAAACGAGAAATACTTCTACTGTCCAGAAGAGCCCATACTACCGGTCCTCCCGCTCGCCCACTCGAACGTAGCGCCAAACACGGTAAAACCGCGCCAGGGTGAACTAATAATACCATAAACCGCGGGTTATTATGTATAATGAATCCCAATAATTTTAACCTTGCAATCACAAATTTGTTAATTGTAAAATAAACCCCCTAATGTATTGTTACCATGCCTAGGCATACGAATCCTGGACCTTAGCAGATGAGCGTGCATGTGTTTTGACCACTACGCTACGACGAGACAAAAGAGAAACCGCGAATACTTCTACTGTCCAAGAAGAGCATTACTCCGGTTCCTCCCGCTCGCACTCGAAAGTAGGGCCAAACAGGGTACGCCGCCATCGGTGATAACATAATACCATAAACCGGGGGTTATTATGCATAATGAAATGCAATAATTTTAACCTTGCCACAAAATTTGTAATTGTAAAGTACCCCTAACTTGTACCTTGTTTCGGCCCTACGTTCGAGACGCAACCTACAAGGCGCCACGCCCGGGGTGGGCGAGCGGGAGGAACCGGTAGTAATGCCTCTTCTTAGGACAGTAGAAGTGATTCTCCGCGCTTTCCTCTTTTAATCTCGTCCGTAGCCGAGTGCCGTTCAAACACATGCACGCTCATCTTGCCCGAAGGGTCCAGGATTCGTATCCTAGCATGGTGAAAATACATTTAGGGGTATTTACCATTACAAATTTGATTGCAAGGGTTAAAAATTATTGCATTTCATTATATACATAATAACCCCCGGGTTTATGGTATTATTATTCACCATGCGCCGGGCTACCTTGTTTGCCCTACGTTCGACGTGCGCAGCGGGCAGGAAACCGTAGTAATGCTCTTACTTGGCACCAGTAAAGTATTCTCGGCTTTCTCTTTGTCTCGCGCTTTAGCGTAGTGGTTCAAAACACATGCACGCTCATCTTCGCCTAAGGTCCAGGATTCGTATCCTACGCATGGTGAAAATTACATTAGGGGGTACTTTACAATTTACAACTTTGATGCAAGGTTAAAAAAATTATTTGCATCTCATTATACATAATAAACCCCGGTTTATGGTATCTTATTATTTCACCATGTCCGCCGGCTACCTTGTTTTGCGCCCTACGCTTCGAGTGCGAAGCGGAGGAACCGTATAATAGCCTTCTTGGACAGCTAGGAAGTATTCTCCGGCTTTCTCTTTGTCTCGTCGTTAGCGTCAGTGGTCAAACACATTGCACGCCTTCATCTGCTTAAGCCGCTCCAGAATTTCGTACCTAGCATGGCTGAAAAATACATTAGGGGGTATTTACAATTACAAATTTTGATTGCAAGGTTAAAATTATTGCATAATTTCATTATACATAATAACCCCGGTTTATGGTATTATTATTCACCATGCGCGGTACCTTGTTTGGCCCTACGTTCGAGTGCGAGCGGGAGGCAACCGTTAGTAATCTCTTCGTTGGACAGTAGAAGTATTCTCCGGTTCCTCTTTTGTCTCGTCGTAGCGTAGTGCGTCAAACACATGCACGCTCATCTTGCTAGGTCCCAGGATTCGTATCCTAGCTTGGTGAAAATACATTAGGGGGTATTTACAATTACCAAATTTGATTGCAAGGTTTTTAAAATTATTGCATTTCATTATACATAATAAACCCCCGAGTTATCGTATTATTATTCACCATGCGGGGTACCCTGTTTGGCCCTACGTTCGAGTGCGAGCGGGAGGAACCGTAGTAATGCTCTCCTTGGACAGTAGGAAGTATTCTCGGTTTCTCTTTTGTCTCGTCGTAGCGTAGTGGTCAAACACCTTGCACGCTCATCTGCTAAGGT
>JABUQX010012643.1:27500-30000 GCA_015478945.1 Trachelipus rathkii | reverse complement strand
TCTTTATATAGACCAACTGCGTCGAAACATCCCATCCTCAAGTAGACCAGAAATTAATTATAGCATGGCTTCTTTATTTTTAATTCCAAATGTTGGGCTTTTATTCATTTTTGTTAAAAGGACCTGAGATTTCAAATTTTTTTTGCTCCTTACCTAAACTATTACCAGACACCACTTACATATCATCTAAAATGTAATAATTTTTTGAAAAGAACTAGCGTTAAAAACATCTTTGTGGCTCCCGCTTTAGTTCGCTTAAAAAATGTTAATTTAAGTTTTTATTATAACAGGTATGGTTTTCATTTTAAATTTCCCATTCCCAGTCTATTTCAAAGATATTTTATTAAGATTTTGATTAATTTGGTACTACACTTAATAAAATTCTGATCTCAACATCTTTCCTCACACAGAAATCCTTCTAGAACTTTATGAAGTAGTTCTATTGAAGTTTTAAGCCTTCTTATTAGTCTCTACCCTAGATCTTCTCATTTCTTCTTTTTCTTTTCTCCCAGCTGTTTTTATTGGTAAGGAGGTATATATATATATATATATATAATATATATATACCTATATATATTTACCGTATATATATCTATATATATATAATATATATATATATATATATATATATATATTATATATATATATATATATATATTATATATTATAATATATACATAAAGGAACAAAGTAATTAAAACCACTAGAAATAAACAGCGGGCAATTACAATTCTTTTAAAAAAATTAAGCAGTTACGTTTCGAGACTTACTAGCTTAGTCTCCTCCTCAGCAAACTAACAATTGAAAAATAAAATTTAAAAATTTTAACAAAATTAAATAAAACAATAAAAACTAAAAATACAAAGTAAAGGATTACATACAAATAAAAGAACAAAAAGGCGACAAAAAAAATGATTCACTTTCCTTTAAGATGACCGCTTAAGAATTTAGTGTTTCTTGTCAATAGGGTATCTTCTTCGCTTATTGATCAATATTAAAAAATCCCTCAGCATATACTTGAAACTTACAATTTAGTAGAAATCGAAAAAAAAGATTCCATTAATTTGATTTAGATTTTTATCTGTAGAGTTAAATTAAAAACGTTCACCTTCCCAATCGAGGATATATGATCATTCAGAGATAAGATGCCTAAAAAAATGGCCCATTACTGTCGCTTTCCTCTTCTAACTTCACCCTTTATGTTGATCTAATCTAACCTTGAGGGTCTTTGAAGTTTCCCCAAAATAAGAGTTCTCACATGAGCAACAAGGAATCTTATAAATTCCACCAGCCACTTCCAATTTAGAAGTATTATTTTTAAATAAAATTTGTGAAAGAGTATCAGGAAAACTAAAAACAATTTTTATATCAAATAAACGATTGAGCATAAACTTGATGTCAAGAAGTTGAGGTGAGAAAGGGATGACATTTAATATTTCAATATGTAGGCGATTGCTGTTCCCTCAACCCAAAAAACCTAGGAGAAGCCATCATTATATTTCGCATGTAATTAAAAAAGCGGGGATAGGCTAGTTTTTCGAAGTTCGAAAGATATAATCAATTTCTTGTTTAAGATATTCAGGATCACAGTAGTTGAAAGATCTTAAAAACATATTAAAAATAATATTATTTTTAATGTAGAGAGGATGAGAGGAAAAAAATGAAGCAATTGGTTAGTATGTGTGGGTTTGCGATAAACTGTAAATGATAAATAATACTTCTAAATTAGAAGTGGCTGGTGGAGTTTATAAAATTCCTTGTTGCTATCATGTGCAGAATTCTTATTTGGTGGAAACTTTAAAGGAACCCTCAAGGTTAGACTAGAAGAAAAAACGACAGTAATGTCATTTTTAGGTATTATCTCCTAAAATGATCACTATCGTCGATTGCGGAAGGTGCACCTGTTTTATTTAAAATCTACACGATAAAAAATCTAAATCAATTAACTAGAATCTGTTTTTCATGTTCTAACTTAAAAAATTGTTTTAAACTTTTTTTTCAAAATAATTATTTGTTATTTAAATAAAACATTTTTAATTTTGATCAAATAACAAGAAGATACCTATCTGAAAAAACTAAATCTTAACGTCATCTTAAGGAAGTCGAATCAAAATTTTTTGTCGCCTTTTGGGTCTTTCACTGTATGTAATTTTACTGTGTACTTTTTAATTTTAGTTTTGTATTAACTTTTGTTAAGATTAAATTTACTTTTCATTGTTAGTTTCGGCAGGAGGAGACTAAGCCTAGTAAGTCTCGAAAACTGCGAAAACTCTTAATTTTTTCTAAAAATTTTATTTCCCCTGTTTATTTCTTAGTCGCGTTTTAAATACTTGTTCTTTACATTCAATAGAGTTTAGTGCAGGTAAAAACGGCTTTAAATATTTTTGCTTATATATATTATAATATATAATATATATATAATATTATATATATATATATATATATATATATATATATAATACGTATATATATTTATATATATATATATATATATATATAT
>JABUQX010012643.1:7500-22500 GCA_015478945.1 Trachelipus rathkii | reverse complement strand
TAAAGTAAATGCTGAATGCTATTTTTTACTGAATTTTTCCATGCTGATACTGTAGACCCAAGCCCCTCAAATAAATAGTTTTTTTTCTGACTCTTTTCAAAAAAAAGTGCAAATCACTTTCATATTTGGATTATTGCCGATGCCATTGATTCCTTGTGGCTCAATCTGAAAATTGGTTTAAAGTATAGTGTAAACTGTTTTCCTTTCCTTTATACAACAAATATCTTCGCACACCCATTGCTTAAGAATATTCTTCCACTTTTTATATTGTTGTAATCATCCTCAAGGGATGTAATTTTAAAGCGTGGGTCAAGATAGGTAGCAAGCACAAGAATCTTATCAGTAAAGTAAATGCTGAATCTTATTTTTACTGAATTTTCAATGCTGAACTGCTAGACCCAAGTCCCTCAATAGTTTCTTTTTTCTGACTCTTTTCAAAAAAAAAAAAAAAAAATGCAAATCATTTTCATATTTGGGGTTATTTGCCGTTGCCATTGATTCCTTGTGGCCTCAATTAAATTTGTTAACAATCAAAACAAAAATTTTCAAGTTATTTTTAGCAATGTTCAAGAACTTTTCCATTGTTCTAAGCATTACAGGTTTTGAATGAATCACTGCAGTATGAAATGAGAGCCGCTTTTGTTCAAAAATTTTTGAAAAGCATATGATACTGGCTATTACATCTGCGTTTGTATATCCTGAATAAATCTGTGCTGGGGTAAATTAAACTAGTTTGATATTCTTCATACTTGAAAATAGCTTGGCGAGTGATAAAAATGACCTACGATTTGTTTGGATATGGATGTATTTTTTTTACGTCTCTGTTGTTCAAAAGGCATTATTGAGAACTAGGTCAAAGCAGTGTTAAAAAAAAAACGGTTAATTTCTGGAATCCTGCGTTGTGTTAACTCCTGGCAGCCATATTAGGTGCGTTATCTTTTACTATAACATGAATTTTTAGCAGGAATTTGAATTCTTCCATAACATTTTGAAGACAATCACTTATATTAGATGTCTGTGTGAGATTACGTTGAAAAAAGGTGAACCGATGGATAGCATTTATATTCAATAGCTCCAATTATAACAAGCCTACAAGGCAAATATTTCACTGCCCTCACTTACGAGTTCACGGGTAGATAATTATTCAAAAACATAATTACATAACATGACTAACAAAACATTGCCAAATGTCTGCCTGTCTGAAAATCTTAACATGATATCTAGGCTCTACGTAAAGATGCGCCGCTCAATCCAGTTTTCTTTAATTAAGTAGAATTCAGGAAGAACTGAAATTAAAAATCAATACGGCAGACTTCGAAATATTGTCTTTGAAAAATCATAAAGATTGAATAAAAATTATTTTCAGATTGTATCCCAAAGAATCGGTCAAAGAATCGGTATAATTTTGCCGATTCCGATTCCGTTTCCGATTCCTGAAAAACAGCCGATTCCTCCGATTCCGATGCCGATTAATCGTCCCATCACTAATATTATATATATTATATATATATATATATATATAATATGATATATATATATATTATAATATATAATATATATATATATATATATATATATATATATATATATATATATATATATATATATATATATATATATATATATAATATATACATGTACATAAATATATACTACTTACGTTACTTACTTCTGCGCCTGGCCCACCTTAATGGAGGGGCCACACTGCTTCCAGGAAGCCGGCTGGGGCCTGCTGGGTGGTCCACGTCAAGGAAAGAAGTTATAGAGAAATCGGCGCAGGGGGCGTCGAGAGCAGGGCACCTCAGAGGAGGTGCCTATTTGTCTTGGGCATGTAACATCTGGTGCAAGTGGGGGAGGTGACGTTATCTAGTTTGAATCTGTATATTTATAATGCACGTGCCCAGGGTGCTGGACCTGACGCTCCGAGCGAGGTCGATCTTGCGCCTCTTCTTGACAGGGTTTCTTCTCTAGGGGAGAGTTTTGGGGCGGGGGGTGTTTAGTAATTTGTTATTTGGGCGGTTTAGCAGGGTATGTGTTGGTTAGATGTGTATGAATATGTGTAATCCATGACCTATTGGAAGGGGAGAGGAATTATGTTGTATTTGTTGTAATAGAATTGAGCTGGTGAAAGAGGGGGGATTTAGGGTCTTTGTCGGGGGGGCGGGGGATGGGTTGGAGAGGATATTTGGGACAAGGGTGCGGATGGATACGTGTTTTCTGATAGAATTGAAGCCCCACCATCTCCCAATGTGGCGAGATGGGGGAAAGATGGAATAGTGTTCATCATGTAAATGTGGATTGAGTGGTTTTTGTGCAGCTTGTGATAATTCTGAGGGCTGTATTGTGAGAAATTTTAATTTATTTGTGTTCGATTTTAAGAGTGCTGGGAACCATGCTGGTGAGGGCATAGTTTTAGGTTGTTCTGAGGAGTTGTTGTATAAGTAGTGGTGGAGTTGTGTGGTTTCCATCGCTGAAGTTGTGTGAGAGAGGGTTCGGGTGGTGTTTAGTTTTCGTTGGGTTGAGGGAAGTGATTGCGTCGTGTGGGGAAAACAATCATGTGTGTGTTCATAGTAAGTCCTAGTATTTTGAGGTTTTGTTTAATGAGGGGGTTGTTGTTCAGGGTAATATATATGATTAGAGGAGGATTGGTGACGATTCAGTGGTTAAAAGGAATGAATGGAGGATTTAAGGGGATGCTGTCATTCTGTTGGAGCTTAACCAATTTCTAACAGAGTAAATATTTCTGGGTATGTTGTGTGGCTATGTTTATGTCGGTGTTTGGAAATAAGACTGATGTCTGTCTGCGTAAGTAAATAGGTTTAGTGGATTGTGGGTTGGGGTAGGTATAATCTTGCTGTGAAAAAGTTGAACAAAAAATGGAGAGAGAATGGCGCCCCTGTGGGAGCCATTTTGTAATTTGATCGAATGGGAAAGGTGTTTTTGGATAAGACCTTAGCGAAAACGGTTTGGTAATGAAATTGGAAAGCATTTTTTCATTATTTCTAGGGGGAGTGGGAGGATTTTTGATTAAGGATGTGTGTGGGGACGTATCGAAAGCTTTATTTATGTCTATTGCGTGAGTATAGATTATGGGAAGGATTGCGTTGAAGCCATTAAGATGTGTTTTGTGTGAGGGAGGGAGGGCGTAGTTGTAGAGTGGTTGCTTTTGAATCCGTGTGGAAAACTGGGAGAGTAATGGCGTGGGAATTTGTTTAGGGTATTAATTTTCTCTAGCAGGTTTAAAATGGAGCAAAGCAAGGAGATTGGGCGGTAGGAGCGAGGGGAGTTAGGGTCTTTTTTTGGTTGAGTTTGGGAATTATGAATGCTTGCTTCCAGATTGCGGGATATGTAGTTGAGCGCCATGATTTGTAAAGATTGATTATGAGAATTGTTTTTTCTCCAAGGTGTTTTAAGTGTAGGTTGGATATTGAGTCTGGACCTGTCGCTGTTGAATTTTTGAGGGTTTTAATGCTTCTTATTGTCATGATTGGTTGTGAATGGGGGTGGAGGGTGTGGTCTAGTTGAAGTTTTCTGAAGTTGTTTTTTTTATTTTTCCTGTTTATCGGGGCTGGTGTTGTTTCCGAGAGATGTTGGCATATATGTTTTGAGCAAGACTGTTATGATTGTTGTTTTGGGGAAGGGAGGGAGTTGTTGAGGTAAAGATGGGGATTCGTGGGATGTGGGGGTTTGTTTTTGAGAGTTGCTTATTTTTAATGACTTGCCAGGTTTTCTTATTGTCTAAGCGTGAGATGTTATGTTTAAGTTATTCTGAAAAATTATTTGTAGGTTGGTGGTTATGAGGTTGGATTTTTGGGTGTTTAGGTTTATTATTTGGTTAGAAATGTGTGGGGTGTATGGGTTAAGCTTGGGGTTGTATGATTTTCTGTGGCCTTTGGGTATATAGAGGTTTGCTGATTTAATGATTTTATTGTTTAAGTGAATGATGGAAGTGTGTAGGGAATTTGTATCGTGGATTGGTATTGGGTTAATATGGGTTTCTATATGGTTAGTAAATGCAGGCCAGTTTGCTTTTTTATAGTTAGTGTATGTAGTAGTCTTTTTTTTGTGGGGATTGATGAGGGAAGTTTAGAGAAATAAGAATAGGAAGGTGGTCTGATTGTAGGTCAGTAACAGTGTCCCAGGTTAGTAGGGGATGTAGGGAGGGGGAACAGAATGTAACGTCTGGGGAAGTAGGGGATTGGTTAATTTGGGGAGGGATAGGGTGGGGAGATTTTTGGAGTTAAGGATATTTAGGGATTCTAATTCGTTAGGGATATGGTTGCCTCGGGGGTCAGAAGGGTAATCTTTATACCATGCTGTGTGGTGGGCGTTGAAATTGCCTCCGAGAATGAAATTAGGTATCAGTCTATATTATAATATATATATTATATATATATAATAGTATATATAATATATATATATATATATATATATATATATATAATGTTTCAGTACATATATATATATATATATATATATATATATATATATATATATATATATATATATATATATATATATATATATATATATATATATAAAATAATAGTAATATAATATATATATATATATATATATATATATATAATAATATATATTAAATATATATATTTAAATATATATATTAAATGATGTAATAATATATATATATATATATATATAATATAGTATATTATATATATATATATATATATATATATATAAAATCATATATATATATAATATATATATTATATATATATATATATTATATATATATATATATATATAATATTTGTATAAAAACTATACATTATATTTATTATATATATATATATATATATATATATATATATATATATATATATAAACAAATTAAGGAAGAAAAATGCTACATCATAATTTTTACGCCTTCATTATTGGTCACTTGGCATTGCACAAAAATTGTTGCCATGTATATTTGAAAATATGGCTAAAAAAATCAATTTTTTTAAATTCTTTTTTTCTTTTTGCGGGTAATATATTTTTCCTTTTAATGTTAAGTGAAAATTAAAAATTAAAATAATAAAATTAAATTTATAAGGTATAATGCTAAAATGTAGAAAAAAAATAACATAGTTTTGACTCCTTCATATCTTGGGAATTGGAACGATCAACGAAGTTGAAAATACTCATGTACATCATTGGCTGCAGCTAATCACGCGACATAGCTCTCAGACTCTCAGTTATCAACTTGGCGCTGTATCGTACGTGACATGATTTGTGTGCAATTTTTTATTTCTTCCAAATATTTCAATTGGCCTATGTTAAACTATGTCGAAAAAATTAGAAAGTGGTCAGATCAATACGTACAATATGGATTCATGTGTTATAATTGGAACGAGATGGGAGTGAGCATCCTCAATGCATGATTTGAAATGCCAAGTGAGCAATTCTAGGTTAGCACCGGCAAAAATTAAATGAACACTTTCTACAGCTGCATGGAGATGGGAAATACAAGAACACAACGCTCACTGAATTTAAGGCGAAGAGGGCTAGCTTCTCTGACTGTTTTCGGCTTTGTACCCATTGACCAACCCATCCTCACAGCATCGTACGAAGTTGCATACCTGATCGCAAAGCAGGGCAAACCACACACCATTGGTGAAACACTCGTAAAACCAGCTGCGTTGAAGATGGCGAATATTATGCTGGAAAATGCTGCTGAAAATAAGTTATCCCAAATTCCTCTTTAAGATGACACCATCAGCAAAAGAATAGATGACTTGAGCGTTGATATCTTGACTCAAGTAGTTGCAGATTTGATTTCAAGCCCACTAAAATTCAGCCTCCAACTCGATGAGACCACCGACGTTTCCAATCTAAGCCAGCTTGTTGTATTCGTTCGCTATTTGAAAGATGACGTGATAATGGAAGATTTTTATTTTGTAAGCCTCTTACAACAAAAAGTAAGGCAGCCGACGCGAAAAAGCTTGTGGATGACTTCTTCAGAGACAACGATCTTTTGTGGGATATGGTTTCGCAGTTTGTTCAGACGGAGCTTCTTGCCATGCTGGAACGAAACTCTGGTTTTTGGTTGCGTTGGTGGAAAGGCGATGCACCACATTATCATCGTTACGCACTGTGTTCTTTCATAGGTATGCGGTTGGCCAACAAAAACCTTGCCTTTAAAAAACTTGGCAGAAGTTATTAAAAATTGTAAGTGGAATGAGTGAACTATGTGGCGAAATAGTGCGTGAATACCTGATATTCAAAGGAAAGCTGTGTAATGAAATAGATCTGAATTCGAGGGTACTTCTGTACCATTTCTAACGTTTGTGGTAACCGGGGAAAAGGTGTTGGATCCTTTATTCCTATTGCGTGGAATAGCCTGATTTTTGAAGAGAGCACCAACATTGCATGTAGCATTGCTTTGAAAATCTGAGTTCATTTCTCATATTGGGTACATGGCTCGATATTTTCAATGGCGCTCAATCATTCTCAATCAGCAGATGCAAGGCGTAAGTCAACATCATCGAGCGAGAAACCTGAAGGGTTTCGAAAAAAAAACTACCTTTATTGGAAACCGACGAATAGAGAATGATAACTTTGCAAACTTTTCCCTGCTGGACGACTGTGTAACTAAGATCGAAGATGTGTCTGGAATTGGAGATATTTCTGTACCCGGGGAACTGAAGCAAGCAATTGTTATGCATTTAGATAAGCTCGGAAAGTGACTGGGGGAATAGGGGACAGATTTGTGAATGAGTATTCCTGCACCTCCCCTATCATTGTCACCTCTTTCTATAAAAGTTAACGGCGATTTATATTCGGATGGTTGAAAGAAGTCACGATGACATAGTCGAAGTTCCTGCAAACATATACACTTTGGTGTACATATGTTTATTAGTTGAACAAGTTCTTCAAAATTAGAGTAATAGCCACAACAATTCCATTGAAGGAAAGTGGTCATGATGAGTTATGAATATTATGATGATGTCTTTAGAGGACAATTGCATCATTGACTGGGATAGTGTTGGAGGTGGGTTTCCGATGGAGAGGAAGGTTGAGATGTGGGTCTCGGCGAGGAGGCAACAAATCCTGGGGGTAAATAGTAGTCATACACCAGAGATTTATGTTGTATGACCTCTTTTGGGAAGGAGTTTTCAGGTGTATTTGGTGAAGAAGCTTCACCATGAATGCGAGATAAATTGAATTCAACCAAGTCCAACTTGTTATGTGGGTTTGGTTGGTTAATAGAAGAGCATCCATAATGCTCATATTTATTAATGAGAGCGGTATCAGTATCCGCTTGCAAGAGATCAGAAATGTGGGAGGGGGACATAAGAGTTGGTTTCCATGAAATTGGGAGGGAGGTGTCACAAATGGGTATCGTCTTTTGAGATGTGTTGTGGTTGCGATATCGATTTCCCAATGATGGGATTCGATGGATTGGCAAGGTCTGATACTGGAGATTTTTCCAGTACTTCATCATGCGGGTGATTTTGGGAAATTGGGCAGTTTGATTGGAGAATAGGGACCTCTATGTCTCTCTTCATGCCTCCAACAGACCCAGAACGCTTAAAGCGTTTGCGACGTTTACATTGAACAGTTTTCCATTCCCCTTTCTCGGAAGTGCAGGAAGCATTAGAAAGAGAATGGGTCATCACATCAAGCTCCATTTGGGAGCTGTTGTACAATTCATCTTCCAGGTCGTTGTACAAACATGCAACGAAGGCAGGAGCCGCCACTGATTATATTATATATATATAATATATTATAATATATATATATATATATAATATATTATATATATAATATATATATATATATATATATTATATATATATAATATATAATTAATATATATAATTATAATATATATATATATATATATATTAGAAATATTTATCCAATTTAACATGAAATACTGGTTAGACATAGGTATTTCAAGCGTACATAACGAAAATGATGGGAAGATTGTGTGAAACCACCAAGGGGTGGAAACCCAAAACCCCTTTTTTGGGGAATACTGGAATTTAATGTTCCATTGGTTTTTTATTTACACAACACAACACACCAAATTGTGGTTTCTTCTGTGAAATTTGGATAGATAGAACACTAGTTATACATAACAATGGCTATGGTATATAGCAGGGTTGGCATAAAGAAAACATCCAAACCCCCCCCCCCCAAAAAAAAAGCCCACCTAATAAAACCCAAAAAAAACCAGCTGCAAGTGTTTTTTTTTTATTTTAACTATTATTTTCAACTATTTTTAAAGATTTTTTTTAAAATTAATAATATGCAATAAACTTAGCTATATTGTGTTTCATTAATAGGGAGCCTAGTGCATGTTTATGCAAGTTTTTCACTGATTATACTTTTAAATATTTGAAATAAATGAGAATGAAAAAAAATAATTTTAAAATTTAAAACAAAAGTACAAATGCATGTACCTTTAAATTTTATTGACTAGAAGGTAATAAATAGATTCCATTATTAAAATTAAAAACATTAAAAAATATTAATATCAATGTATCGATAATCTGATAAAAAATGAGATATTAATATCAATAATCCCTACCCCTGTTTGATTTTGACAAATCCTTCATCCCTACGCAAACGAGAAAAAAATAAAAGGTTGTTTTCCTAAGCCTTTTTTAAATATTTTTTATTGAAAATATACATTAAAATTTACGTTAATGAAGCAATAAAACTTTAAATAAATTTTTGATACCATTTTTGTTAAAGAAATTTTTCTAGTTTTAGTACAGTAATTACCTCAAAGGCAGGAATGAAACTACATTATTACCTTTTCATTAAAATATGAGAAAAAAACAAAATAACCAACAGAAAAAGTATTAGAAAATAAAAGATAAATATTATCTACAACCTTCCGAATCTCGTAATACAGAAATATACACAGCAGGTCTAATACAAATACAGAAATATACACAGCAAGCCTAATACAAATTTTCTCAAGTGCACTTATAATATTGTTTGACAACTTATAGATAGGATGCCCTATAGTTAAATAACTATCGATGCATCTATAATCAATACTTTTTTATATAAAATATCGAAAGTAATTCGATAATTAATCGAGGTGAATAACTACCGATAATCATGCAGAAAATCTATCGAATATATATTAGAACATTAGAAATAAAAGGAGTAAGAAGCCACATGTCCCAGTCAAGCCAATAGAACCAATCACCAAACAACATGTTCATGCACATACAAATCCATAAAAACATCATAGGGCTTGTCAATAACTTACATAGTATACACAAAGTCTACAACTAAAAGGAAAAAAAAATAGCTAAAGTATATGCTAACCACACTACAAGCTTTAATAATTTTATAGTAACATGCAGTTTAACCTTAATAACTACTGTAACTAAAACCCACCAGTTTGGTTTAATCAAGATAAACTATATGATACCCAATCCATCCATATACGTACCCAATCCTTTCTTAAATGTTGCAATCGAGTCGCACTCAACAACCTCCTCTGGCAAATCATTCCAAAATTTAACAACCTTATTACTGAATGAATTGCATGCTTTATTTTAATTTTCTTACTATGACCCCTGATCTCCCGTCCGTGCTTTACTATGAAGAATTATTGGTCTCCCATTATTATTCAATAGATGTAAATTTTTGTAGACTTGATCGTGTCCTCTGAAAAATCGCCTTTCTACAGAAACATTCCTAACTTCTTCAGCCTCTTCCTCATAGGTTCTATACCTTCCCAGAAATAAAACCTTGTGGTTCTACGTTCATTCCTCTAGCATATCTAAGTCATTCCTTTAAATAAGGACCAAACTTGTGGCACAAACTTCGAATACTGGCCCCTAACTAGTTATTATACAGTTATCTTATAAAACTTATTTGCTCTAGAAATAAAACACATTACGATTATTATTGAACAGAAGAATCTTATTTGTGCTTTATCCTTGCTTCCAAACGCTGATTAGCTACTTCAAATTACTGGTTATAGCAGCACCTAAAATCTTTTTTTATCCACAAACTCAAGCCAACCCCCTTTCCTATCGAGTTAAAAAAATTTATTTGAGTAAATTTAGGTGAAGAAACCTTACACTTTTACATTTTAAAATTTAATTGCCACTTATCGCCCACCCAAGAAGTTTATCAAAGCTCATTTTGAATCCTTATACATCCTTCAACTATTCCTAACTGAGGTAGCCACTTTTGTAATCTGCAAACTTAAGAAACCTTGCATTTAAGGTCACTATGGTCAAATATAAATTAAAAATCTCTGAATTTTCTAGTGTGCCTTACTAATTTTGTTTAGCAAAAGTGGAACTATATTACATATGCCAAGTATTTTTTTCCAAATCTCAGAATTTACCTGGGTTTTACCATAACACTGACACCTGTGGATTGGAGGACAGCTCCATAATGCAGGTGTCTGGTGCAAGTCTACCTAGTTTCTAGGTAACAACTATTGAACTATTGGTAGCTAACTTACTAGCTTCCCAGAGCCTCAGATTATGATGACGACAATGTTCAAAGTTTAAATACTATAAATATATATTGCATAATTACTTTACTTAATATAGTCCTGTTATGTCATTACTATCAATAACCTGTAACAATAGCAATACCATTTACTTTTAAATTTTCACCAATTAGGTAATGACACTCATTCAGCAGTGGGAAATTGGACAATTCTGTTTACAAATTTGTAGTTTAATTTGTTAAATTTATAAAATTTATTATATAATTGTCAAATAATACTAGAATAACATTACAAAAAACAAATTTAATTATTGTAACCATTTTATTTTTTCATCAAAAATAGAAATTTTAAAAGAAACACAAAAAAGCCCCCAAAAAAAACAAAAAAGGCCAATAAACCCCCCCCCAAGAAAAACCGCTGGGATGTTTTATTTTCCAACCCCGAGTTTTTTCAAACCCTGTCAGGTTAGCATAAAAAACCAACCCAAAAATACAAAAAAGACACTAATAAAACCCAAAAAAGCCCCCAAAGTGTTTGTTTTTTTTTTTAAAAATTTTAGCGTATTATTTTTATAATTTTAGAAATATTTTTAAAAAATTACTTAATTACAATTACCTTTACAAGTTTCACCAATTATGCAATGACATTCATTCAGCAGTGGGAATTGGGAATGTCTGTTACCAAATTTGATGTTTAATTTGTTAATTTTATTAAATATTTATTAACATAATTGTCAAATATACTAGAATAACATTACAAAAAAAACAAATTCAATTATTATTGATCGATAAAAGTTTTAGTCAAAAAGAGAATTTAAAAAAGTCCAAAAAGGGCCAATTAAAACCCCATGAAAAAAAAAAAATATATAAAAAAACTTAAAAAAAAAAAAAAAAAAAAAAAAAAAAAAAAAATCCCCCCCCCCCCATGGGGATTTTTTTATTTCCAAACCCGAGTTTTTTAACCCTGACAGGGTTAGCTTAAAAAATACAAAAAACCAAAAAGACCACCTAATAAACCCAAAAAAAGCCCAGCTGCAAGTTATTTTTATTTTTATTTTTGTAAGGTTTTAGCTATGATTTTTCACAATTGAGAATGATTTTAAAAATACTAATATGCAATTTAATTAAGTACTATATTGTGCTTCATTTATTAGTGAGCTAGTTGCATTTTATTAAAGATTTTCACTGATATACCTTTTAAATATTGCCAATAATGAGAAGGCAAAAACCCGATTGAAGTTGTCGTTGAAAATACAAATGCTTGTACGCGTTATAGCAGCATTTGATTAACTAGATGGTAATAAATAGATTCCCACTATTAAAATTAAAAATATTAATATTCAATGTATAGATAAATCTGAAAAAAATAGATATTAAATATAATTGATAACCTAATACACTTTTGAGTTTTGAGACAGTTCCTTCATCCCTAACGCAAAGGAGAAAAAAAATAAAAAGTTTTTTTAAATATTTTTATTGAAAATATACATTACAGTATATCTAACTTAGCGTTAAAATGTAATGAATGCTTTCAATACCAATTTTTGTTAAAGTAATGTTTCTAGTTTTAGTACACTAATTACCTCAAAGCAGGAATGGAACTACATTATTACCTTTTCATTAAAATATGAGAAAAAAAAACAAAATAACCAACAGAAAAAGTATTAGAAAATAAAAAATAATTATTACCTTCAACCTTCCGAATCTCGTAATACAGAAATATACACAGCAGGTCTAATACAAATACAGAAATATACACAGCAAGCCTAATACAAATTTTCTCAAGTGCACTTATAAAATATTGTCTGCAAATTTGTAGACAGGATGCCCGATAGTCAAATAACTATCGATGCACCTATAATCAATATATTTTTTTTAAAAATATTGAAAGTAATTCGATAATTAATCGAGCAGAATAACTACCAATAATCATGCAGAAAATCTATCGAATATATATTAGAACATTAGAAATAAAAAGACAGTAAGAAGCCACATGGGCCTATCGAAAACTGTCCCAGTCAAGCCAATAAACCAATTACCAACAACACGCTCATACAAATCCACTAAAACACCATGGGGCTTGTCAATAACTACCTAGTATGCACAAAGGTCTACAACTAGAAGAAAAAAAATTGTAAGAACATTAACTTCTCAATCAACCTTAAAGTTTTAATTAATTTTATAGTAACATTGCAGCTAACCTTAATAACTACTGTAACTAAAACCACCAGTTTTTTTAATTAAGATATACTATGATTTGATACCCAAAATCCTCCATTATACCTGATCCAATCCTTCTTAAATGTTGCAATCGAATCGCACTCAACAACCTCTCTTGGCAATCATTCCAAAAATTTAACAACCCTATTACTTAATGAATGCTTTCTTATATCAAATGGGCATGCTTTATTTTAATTTTCTTACTATCGACCCCGATCACCCGGCCGTGCCTCTACTATGTGAATTTATTGGACTCCGATATTATTAATAGATGTAAAATTTTGTAGACTTGTAATCATGTTCCCCTGAGGAATCACCTTTCTACAGAAAACATTCCTAGCTCCTTCAGCCTCTCCTCATAGCTATTTATCCTCATACTCCAGAAATAAACCTTGTTGCTCTACGCTTCACTCTCTCTAGCATATCTAGTCTTTCTTTAAATAAGGGCCCAACTTGGCACAAACTATAATTACTGGCCTAACATAGCTGTTATACAGTTTCACTTATAACTCTTTTGCGCTCTTGTAACAAACAATTGCGATTATTATGCCCAGCATCTCATTAGCTTTTTCCTTGCTTCCAAACACTGATTAGCTACTTTCAAATTACTGCTTATAATCACACCTAAATCTTTTTTTTTTAGTCCACAAACTCAAGCCAAACCCCTTTCATATCGTAGTTAAAATTTTATTTGAGTAACTTAGGTGAAGAACCTTACCACTTTTTACATTTAAAATTCAATTGCCACTTATCTGCACTAAACAAGAAGTTTTATCAAGGCTCTTTGAATCTTGTATACACTTCACTATTCCTAACTGAGTTGGCCACTTTGCATTCATCGCAACTTAGAAACCTTGCATTTAAGTCCTAATCTAAATCATTTAAGCATATGAGGAAAAATGGTGGCCCAGAAGTGAACTCTGTGGGCCACCACTCTTCACTATTTCCCACGATGACTTATTGCCATTTAATTGTACACTGTTATTATACGTATATATATATATATATATATAATATATATATAATATATATATATATATATATATATATAATATAAATATATATTATATATATAATATATATATATATATATATATATTTATATATATATATATATATTAATATATAATAAATAATATTATATTATATATATTAATATATATAATATATATATATATATATATAATATATATATAGTATATATATATATATATATATATAGTATATATATATATATATATATATTAGTTGTAAGGGGTTGCACCAAACTGACAAGCAAACTGGAAATCGGAAGTTGCCACCGGAAGTTGCACATGTTGCAGCAACATTTTGCAACATCCGGTTTTTCAAGCTTGACGTGTCAAGGTTAGGTTTTTAGGTCGGTGAGACGAAATTTAAGTCTGGAAGACCGACCTTCAGAGGTTTGAGCCTGAACTTCAAAGGATTTACCCCCAAAGGGCGGAGCCCCAAAAGAGAGGTTTTTTGGTTCCTAGAAGCTTTAAATGATCATAGATCATTTTTGACGGTTTACCAATCGATGTATCGATGTTTTTTACCCTATCGATGTTTAAATCGTCTTTCTACGTGCTCTGGTTGACTGAAAATATCGAAAGAAAAATTATTAATGAACATTCATTACGATATATCGCTGTAGTTACAGTGTAATATTCGAGGGTATGGAAATCCTGGAATCCTGGAAGGATTCCAGGAACCTGGAACTGGAAAGTGACTTCCTGGAAACTGGAAACTGGAACACCCCAAAAAAAAAAAAAAAAAAAAAAAAAAAATTAAAATAAAATTAAAAAATTAAAAATTAAAATAAAATTAAAATTAAAATAAAATTAAAATAGAAATAAATAAATAGTAAATGTTTAATTAGCGATTATTATTTTTAATCGTGCATGTCCCGCGCCGTATGCGTCATCACTCTGCCTCGCACCGCAGTGCCCCGCCCCGCACCGCACCGCACCGCAACGTCCAACGTGTGATGGGATTGAGTTCCAAAATCTGGAAATGGTCGTAGAAGGTTGAAATTTGCATAATGTATAGAAGAAGTTTAAATGCACGGAGTGCATAAGAGAAGAAGGAGGAGGAATGAGGAAGGAGGAAGAAGGAGGAACGAGAAAGTTGGAAGAATGGTGTTTGGAACCCGCCGGAGGTGGTTCCCTAACTGAAATAAAAGAAGTTTAAATGCACGGAGTGCATAAGAGAAGATGGAGGAAGGAATAAGAAGGAGGAACGAGGAATAAGAATGAATGGTGTTTGGAACCCGCCGGAGGTGGTTCCCTAACTGAAATAAAAGAAGTAATGCACGGAGTGCATAAGAGAAGATGG
>JABUQX010012643.1:0-2500 GCA_015478945.1 Trachelipus rathkii | reverse complement strand
ATTAAGATTTGTAAACTCTGCCTTGAACAAATAAAGGCTGATCGCTATGGTAGTTTCAAACACGACTGCACAAAAGCTTATTGTACTATATGTAAAGAAAAAATACGAGCCTAAAGAAGATGAATACAATATATGTTACTTGAAGAAAAGAAAAATAAGAAGAAGGATGATAAGAAAGATACTGATCCAGAGGTTTATACATGTTACTACGACATTGAGACATACCAGGAAGATAAAGGTTATGATGATAAAGGAAGAAGAATAATAGAATTGCTTCCTTATTTACTGGTAAGCCAGATGATATGTGATGTATGTACCGATAAAGAAGGGGAACAAGTATGTTCACATTGCGGTCCAAGAAACAAGAACATTTAAAATGAGAGACCGAAAAAACCCCGTATTGAAATTTCATTGATTTCTAATGGACTTTCATGTAAAAACCTAAATCAAAAGAATTGGACAGCACATTAATGGCGGAACAAATTTGATCAATCCAGGTCGTTATACGCCTGCATTATTGACCCCACCCAGTTCAAAATCTATCGCAGCAATCCTATAAAAAGAGGCAATAAAATCATATCAATGGGTACGAATTGGAAATATAGTCTTCAGGATACATTATTTATTTACACCATGGCATTGAAAAGCTGCCTAAATGCGATGGGTGTCTGGAAAAAGACAATCCAAGGGGTTCTTCCCTATACATTTTTAAATGAAAGCACATTGATTATAAAGGACTTATTCCAGATAAGAAATTCTTCGAAATAGAAAAATGTCAACAGATGAAAAAAGCAAGCATTTGAAGAGTACTATAATAAGTTTATAGGAAAAGAATACCAACATTTTTGAAAGAATGTGAAAAGTATTGTGTACAAGATGTTAATATACTAGAAAATGTGTTGAGAAGTTTGGGGCAGCTTCATTTAAGAATTTGATAAGATTTCTAGATAATAACACAAAATTGCATCTTATGTTTTAACTTTATAAAATGCTGTATGCCTGAGGGAAAAATTTTACGATTCTAGGTCGGGAGAAAACCCAAACCTTTCACATATGAAGCCAATTCGGGCTGGCTTATGTATCAGAAAATTAAACAATATAAACATAAGGCAAGCTCGCAACGGTGGAGAGAAAGGGTTCAAAATTAAGAACAAATGGCTTTACCCTGATGGGTTCGGATATATGAACGGTATGAAAACTGCATTTTTATATCATGGTTGTGCATGGCATGGGCATAAAGATTGCTAATAAAGGAAAAGGGACGCTGCATAGCGTATCGGTTGTTGACCGCTACAATCTCACCATGAAACAAGAAAATAGGTATAAAGAAGCCGGTTTTAATGTCATACGTGTGTGGGAATGTGAATGGAAGTAAAAAGGACCCAGCATCATTCAGATCCTAATTCATCCCGATGAAACATAAGCATTAACGACTATATTCAACGTCTTAGCAATGATGTTGTTAAACAACAGCTTCATTAATATGATAATTCATGCTTGGAGGCCGCACTGGACCCTTCGTACATTACTATCTCCAACTAAAGCGGACAGAAGATCATGTATTTAGATTATACATCACTTTATCCTTATGTTCAGAAGCGAATGAAATACCCTTGTGGCCCCCCTGAAAAACTAATAGAGTGATAAAGTACCAGACATTGAATCATTCAAGAATGGACTCAATGACAAATATTTCGGCGCAGCACATTAAGATTCTTCCTCCTCAAGACTTATACATCCCTGTCCTCGCTGAAACAAAATAAAAAATAATAAATATTTCCACTCTGCTGTAAAATGTGTTAAAGATAATAGCTCGAAATGCCAATCAATGATGAGAATGAAACGCAGCCATGAGGTGTATACACAAAACACCTTGAATTCAATTGGCCATAGAGAATGGGTTTAACGAATACTTAAAATATTTGAAGGTTGGACGTTTAAAAGAAGGAGTTTTTATTTGAAGGATATGTAACCACTTCCTAAAAAATAAAGGACAGAGCATCAGGTCTTACCAAAAATAATGATTCGCGAGGATGATTCCTGATTTCGAGAAAAACTGAAAAGAGTTTATCCGTCCTTTCAAAGAAAAGGAAGGCTGTCGAACTTTGATATTAACAATATCCAAGAAAAAAATCCTGGGAGCGATTCATTGCAAAATTTGCTGTCTCAATTCTCTTTGAGGGAAAATTGCCCTCCAAAATTTACACCTTAAAGAGAAGATGTAGATGTACTAAAGCGATAACCAAGTATGGGAACTAATCAACCAATGCGATATTAAGTCCCTAGCGTTATTTCCAATAGGCAGTAAATATGTTGTGACAGTTGTAAAAAATGCGCTAGCCGAACGCACATCAACTGCTACAAATTCCTATTGCTTCATTTACAACTGCATATGCACGTATAAAATATATGATGTTACGGAACCAAAGTCAAAACAAAAGGCATGATTGCGATACAACTCTTGTAATTTTGTCGCTGAGAAACGATGAAGTTATCTCTT
>JABUQX010012642.1:0-11703 GCA_015478945.1 Trachelipus rathkii | reverse complement strand
GTGGATTCAAGAACAGTTATAAGCAACCGAGTCCCTTCAGGCGACATCACCAGGTTCCAGCCTGTCCTATCCCTCTTCTTTTATATTGTAATGTTAAATATGCATAATAATCGCAATTATATAAGATGTTAAAACAAAGAACATATAATAGGAAGGTTAAAGAATTAACTGCTTCCGGGGTGAACCACCGCCATTGTGCGACTGAGACAATATTACCCGGTGCGTACGACTGAGCTATACTCAACCAAAAAAGTTGGATTCAAAGAAACAGTTATAAGCACCGGGTTATATTGGTCCTCAGTCGCAACATGCGGTGGTTCAATCCCATAGAAGGCTTTACCTTCCTAGTATATGTTCTTTTTTAACATCTTATATAATTGCGATTATTAGGCAATATTTAACATCTACAAATTATTAAGAACGAGGATAGGACAGGCTGGACCCCTGGTGATGTCGCCTTGAAGGAGCTCGGTTGCTTTTAAAACTGTTCTTGAACAACTTTTTTGAGTTGGAGGATAGTCTCAGTCTAACGCACCGGTATATTTCCCAGTTCGCTAACAGGCGGGTGGTTCAATTCCCGCGAGGGGAAGAAGGGCCAGGGTTTTTAAAAATTCTTTTACCACGTCCTAATTATATGTTCTTTATTTAACATCTTATATAATTGCGATTATTATGCAATATTTGAACATCTACGAATATGAAAGAACAGAGGGATAGGGACAGGCTGGACACTTTGTGATGTCGCTTGAAGGGTGCTCGGTGCTTTTATAACATGCTTCTTGGAATCCAACATTTTTGGGTTGGAGGATAGCTCATTCGTAACGCACCGGGTATATTGTCCTCAGCCCACATGGCGGTGGTTCAATCCCGAAGAAGGCAGTAATTCTTCCTTCCTATTATATGTCTTTCTTTAACATTCTTATATAATTGCGGATTATTAGTTGCAATAATTTACATCTACATATAAAGAACAAAGGGATAGGACAGGCTGGACACCTGGTGATTCGCCTTGAAGGAGCTCGGTTGCTTTATAACTGTTCTTGTAATCCAACTTTATTGGGTTGGAGGATAGCTCAGTCGTAACTCACTAGGTATATTATCCTTAGTCGCAACATGGCGTGGTCAATCCGGAGAAGGCCAGTTAATTCTATATTACCTTCAATTGTATGTTCTTTCTTTAACATTCTTATATAATCGCGATTATTATGCAATATTAACATCTAAAATATAAAGGAGGGATAGGACAGGCTGGACACCTGTGATGTCGCCTTTAAGGAGCTCGGTCGCTTTATAACTGTTCTTGAAACCCACTTTTTTGGGTTGGAGGAAAGCTCAGTCCGTAACGCTTCGGGTATATTGTCCTCATTCGCACACGCGGTGGTTCAATCCGGAGAAGGCAGTTAATCTTTACCTTCCTATTATATGTTCTTTTTTTAACATCTTATATAATGGCGATTATTAGCAATATTAAACATATACAAGATAAAGAACGAGGGATAGGACGGGCTGGACACCTGGTGATGTCGCCTTGAAGGGAGCTCGTTGCTTTATAACTGTTCTTGAATCCAACTGTTTTGGGTTGGAGGATAGCTCAGTCGTAACGGCACGGGGTATATGTCCTCAGTCGCAACATGGCGGGGTTCAATCCCGAGAGAAGGCAGTTAATCTTACCTCCTATTATATGTTCCTTTTCTTTAACATCTTATGATAATTTGCGATATATGCAAATATTTAACATCTACAATGATAAAGAACGAGGGAAAGGAAAGCTGGAACCATGGTGTGTCGCCTTGGAAAGGAGCTCGGTTGGTTATAAACTGTTCTTGAATACCAACTTTTGGACGGTTGGAGGATAGCTCAGTCGTAACGCACCGGTATATTGTCCTCAGTCGCAACTTGCGGTGGTTCAATCCGGAGAAGCAGTTAATTCTTACCTTCCTATTATATTTCTGCATTAACATCTTATATAATGCGATTATTATGGCAATAATTTAACATCTACAATATAAAGACCGAGGGATAGGACACAGGCTGGACACCTGGGGATGTCGCCTTGAAGGGAGCTCGGTTGGCTTATATGTTCTTGAATCCAACATTTGTGGTGGAGGATAGCTCAGTTTCGTAACTCACTAGGTATATTGTCCTCAGTCCAACATGGCAAGTGGGTTCAATCCCGGAGAGGGCAGTTAATTCTTTACCTTCATATTATATGTTCTTTCTTTAACATCGTATATAAATGCGATTATTATGCAATATTTAACATCTACAATATAAAGAACGAGAGATAGGACAGGCTGGACACCTGGTGGTGTCGCCTTGAAGGGAGCTCGTTGCTTTTTAACTGTTCTTAAATCAACTTTTTTGGGTTGGAGGCATAGCTCAGGTTCGTAACGCACCGGGTATAGTGTCCTCAGTCGCAACATGGCGGTGTTTCAATCCCGGAGAAGCAGTAATTCTCTTACCTTCTATTATATGTTCTTTCTTTTTCATCTTATATAATTGCGATTATTATGCAATATTTAACATCTTAAATATAAAGAACGAGGGATAGGACAGGGCTGGACAACCTGGTGAGTCGCTTTGAAGGGAGCTATGTTGCTTTATAACTGTTCGTGAATCCAACTTTTTTGGGTTGGAGGATAGGCTCGTTCGTACGCACCGGGTATCTGTCCTCAGTGCAACATGGCGGGTGGTTCAATTCCCGGAGGGGGGAAAAAAGGGGGGGGGATTTTTTTAAATTTCCTTTTTTTTTTTTCCTATTATATGCTCTTTCTTTAACATCTTATATTATTGCGATTATGATGCAATATTTAACATCTACAATATAAAGACCGAGAATAAGGACAGGCTGGACACCTGGTGATGTCTCCTTGAAGGAAATATGTTGCTTTATAATTGTTCTTGAACCAACTTTTTTGGTTGGAGGATAGCTCAGTCGTAACGCACCGGGTATATTGTCCTCAGTCGCAACATGGCGGTGGTTCAATCCCGGAGAAGGCAGTTAATTCTTTTCCTTCCTATTATATGTTCTTTCTTTAACATCTTATATAATTGCGATTATTATGCAATATTTAACATCTACAATATAAAGAACAAGGGATAGGACAGGCTGGACACCTGGTGATGTCGCCTTGAAGGGAGCTCGGTTCTTTATAACTGTTCTTGAATCCAACTTTTTTGGGTTGGAGGATAGCTCAGTCGTAACTCACTAGGTATATTATCCTTAGTCGCAACATGGCGGTGGTTCAATCCCGGAGAAGGCAGTTAATTCTTTACCTTCATATTTTATGTTCTTTCTTTAACATCTTATATAATCGCGATTATTATGCAATATTTAACATCTACAATATAAAGAACGAGGATAGGACAGGCTGACACCTGGTGATGTCGCCTTGAGGGAGCTTGTGCTTTATTAAAAACTGTTCTTTGAAATCCAACTTTTTTGGGTTGGAGGATAGCTCAGTCGTAACGCTTCGGGTATATTGTCCTCAGTCGCAACATGGCGGTGGTTCAATCCCGGAGAAGGCAGTTAATTCTTTACCTTCCTATTATATGTTCTTTTTTTAACATCTTATATAATTGCGATTATTATGCAATATTTAACATCTACAATATAAAGAACGAGGGATAGGACAGGCTGGACACCTGGTGATGTCGCCTTGAAGGGAGCTCGGTTGCTTTATAACTGTTCTTGAATCCAACTTTTTTGAGTTGGAGGATAGCTCAGTCGTAACGCACCGGGTATATTGTCCTCAGTCGCAACATGGCGGTGGTCAATCCCGGAGAAGGCAGTTAATTTCTTTACCTTCCTATTATTAAAATGTTCTTTCTTTAACATCTTATATAATTGCGATTATTATGCAATATTTAACATCTACAATATAAAGAACGAGGGAAAGGAAAGGCTGGACACATGGTGATGTCGCCTTGAAAGGAGCTCGGTTGGTTTATAACTGTTCTTGAATCCAACTTTTTGGGGTTGGAGGATAGCTCAGTCGTAACGCACCGGGTATATTGTCCTCAGTCGCAACATTGCGGTGGTTCAATCCCGGAGAAGGCAGTTAATCTTTACCTTGCCTATTATTAATGTTCTTTCTTTAACACCTTATATAATTGCGATTATTTTGCAATAATTTAAAATCTACAATATAAAGAACGAGGGATAGGAAAGGCTGGACACTTGGATGCATGTTCGCTTGAAGGGAGCTCGGTTGCTTTATAACTGTTCTTGAATCCAACATTTTTGGGTTGGAGGATAGCTCAGTCGTAACTCACTAGGTATATTGTCCTCAGTCGCAACATGGCAGTGGTTCAATCCCGGAGAAGGCAGTTAATTCTTTACCTTCATATTATATGTTCTTTCTTTAACATCTTATATAATTGGCGATTATTAGGCAATATTTAACATCTACAACTAAAAGAACGAGAGATAGGACAGCTGGACACCTGGTGATGGCGCCTTGAAGCGAGCTCGGTTTGCGTTTATAAACTGTCTTAATCCAACGTTGTTGGGTTGGAGGATAGCTCAGTCGTAACGCACCGGGTATATTGTCCTCAGTCGCAACATGGCGGTGGTTCAATCCCGGAGAAGGCAGTTAATTCTTTACCTTCCTATTATATGTTCTTTCTTTTTCATCTTATATAATTGCGATTATTATGCAATATTTAACATCTACAATATAAAGAACGAGGGATGGAACAGGCGGAACTGGTGATGTCGCTTTGAAGGGAGCTATGATTGCTTTATAACTGTTCTTGAAGCCCAACTTTTTTGGTTGGGGGATTAGCTCAGTCGTAACGCACCGGGTATATTGTCCTCAGTCGCAACATGGCGGATTGGTTCAATCCCGGAGAAGGCAGTTAATTCTTTACCTTCCTATTATATGTTCTTTCTTTAACTTCTTATATAATTGCGATTATTATGCAATATTTAAATCTACAATATAAAGAACGAGGAAAAAACAGGCTGGACACCTGGTGATGTCTCCTTGAAGGGAGCGGTTGCTTTATAAATGTTCTTGAATCCAACTTTTTGTGTTGGAGGATAGCTCAGTCGTAACGCCCCGGTATAATGTCCTCAGTCGCAACATGGGGGTGGTTCAATCCGGAGAAGGCAGTTAATCTTTCCTTTCCTTTATATTGTTCTTTTTTTATTAATCTTATTATAATTGGTAAATTATTATGCAATATTTAACATTACAATATAAAGAACGAGGATAGACAGCTGGAAACCTGGTGATGTCGCCTTAAAAGGGAGCTCGGTTGCTTTATAACTGTTCTTTGAATCCAACTTTTTGGTTGGAGGATAGCTCAGTCGTAACGCACCGGAGTATGTTGGTCTCAGTCGCAACATGGCGGTGGTTCGATCCGGAGAAGGCAGTTATTCTGTACCTTCCTATTATATGTTCTTTTTTCTTTAACATCTTATATAATTGCGATATTATGCAATATTTAACATTAAAATATAAGAACGAGAGGTAGGACAGGCTGGACACCTGGTGATGTCGCCCTTGAAGGAACTCGGTGCTTTATAACTGTTCTTGAATCCAAACATTTTTGGGTTGGAGGATAGCTCAGGCGTAACGCACCGGGGTATATTGTCCTCAGTCGCAACATGGTGGTGGTTCAATCCCTGAGAAGCAGTTAATTCTTTTCCTTCCTATTATATGTTCTTTCTTAACATCTTATATAATTGCGATTAGTATGCAATATTTAACATCTACAATATAAAGAACCAGGAGGAATAGGACAGGCTGGACACCTGGTGATATCGCGAAGGGAGCTCGATTCTTTAAACTGCTCTTGATCCAACTAATTGTTGGGTTGGAGGAATAGCTCAGTCGTAACTCCATAGGTATATTGTCCTCAGTCGACAACAGGTCGGTGTTCAATCCCGGAGAGCAGTTTAATTCTTTACTTCATATTATATGTTCTTCTTTAAACATCTTATATTAATTGCGATTATTATCAATATTAAATCTACAATATAAAGAACGAGGATAGGAAAGGCTGGACACCTGGTGATGTCGCCTTGAAGGGGCTCGGGTTGGTTGCTATATAACTGTTCTTGAATCCAACTTTTTGAGTGGAGGTTAGCTCAGTCGTAACGCACCGGTATATTGTCCTCAGTCGCAACATGGCGGTGGTTCAATCCCGGAAAAGGCAGTTAATTCTTTACCTTTCCTATTATATGTTCTTTCTTAACATCTTATATAATTGCGAATGCCAATATTTAACATCCTACAATATAAAGAACGAAGGGATAGGAAAGGCTGGACACCTGGTGATGTATCGCCTTGAAGGAGCTTCGGTGGTTATAACTGTTTCTTGAATCAACTTTTTTTTGGTTGGAGGATAGCTTCAGTCGTAACGCACCGGTATATTGTCCTCAGTCGCAACGCGGTGGTGCAATCCCGGAGAAGGCAGTTAATTCTTACCTTCATATTATATGTTCTTTCTTTAACATCTTATATAATGCGATTATTATGCAATATTTAACATCTACAATTAAAGAACGAGGGATAGGACAGGCTGGACACCTGGTGATGTCGCCTTAAAGGGAGCCGGTGCTTTTAACTGTTTCTTGAAGTCCAACTTTTTGAGGTTGGAGGATAGCTCTGTCGTAACGCACCGCGGTATATTGTCCTCAGTCGCAACATGGCGGTGGTTCATCACGGAGAAGGCAGTTAATTCTTTACCTTCCTATTATATGTTCTTTCTTTAACATCTTATATAATTGCGATTATTATGCAATATTATGCAATATCTACAATATAAAGAACGAGGGATAGGACAGGCTGGACACCTGGTGATGTCGCCTTGAAGGGAGCTCGGTTGCTTTATAACTGTTCTTGAATCCAACTTTTTTGGGTTGGAGGATAGTCCAGTGTAACGCACCAGGTATATTGTACTCAGTCCAACAACATGCGGTGGTTCAATCCCGGAGAAGACAGTTATTCTTTTCCTTACCTATTATATGTTCTGTCTTAACATCTGATATAATATTGCGATTATTATGCAATATTTTAACATCTACAATATAAAGAACGAAGGATAGGACAAGCTGGACACCTGGTGAGATCGCCTTGAAGGGAGCTCGGTTGCTTTAAAACTGTTCTTTAATCCAACTTTTTTGGGTTGGAGGATAGCTAAGTCGAAACGCACCGGGTATATTGTCCTCAGTCACAACATGGCGGTGGTTCAATCCCGGAGAAGGCAGTTAATTCTTTACCTTCCTATTATATGTTCTTTCTTTAACATCTTATATAATTGCGATTATTATGCAATATTTAACATCTACAATATAAAGAACGAGGGATAGGACAGGCTGGACACCTGGTGATGTCGCTTGAAGGGAGCTCGGTTGCTTTATAACTGTTCTTTAATCCAACTTTTTTTGAAGTTGGAGATAGTCTTCAGTCGTAACGCACCGGGTATATTGTTCTCAGTCGCACACATGGCGGGTGGTTCAATCCCGGAGACGGCAGTTAATTCTTTACCTCCTATTATATGTTCTATCTTTAACATCTTATATAATTGGCGAATTATTATCAATATTAATGCAATATCTACAATATAGAAGAACCAGGTGGACCGGCTGGACACACCTGGTGATATCACCTTGAAGGGAGCTCGGTTGCTTAAAACTGTTTCTTTACTAATCCAACTTTTTTTTGGGTGGAGGATAGCTAAGTCGAAACGCAAACCGGGTATATTGTCCTCAGTCACAACATGGCGGTGGTTCCAATCCGGAGAAGGCAGTTAATTCTTTACCTTCTATTATATGTTTCTTTTTTAACATCTTAAATATAATCGCGATTATTATGCAAATATTTAACATTCTACAATAT
Source organism: Trachelipus rathkii (assembly GCA_015478945.1). Taxonomy (NCBI): domain Eukaryota; kingdom Metazoa; phylum Arthropoda; class Malacostraca; order Isopoda; family Trachelipodidae; genus Trachelipus; species Trachelipus rathkii. The sequence continues at coordinate 3,853 of JABUQX010012642.1, read as the reverse complement.
AAACGAACGAGGGATAGGAAGGCTGGACCTGGTGATTCGCTTGAAGGGACTCGGTTTGCTTTATATACTGGTACTCTGAATCCAACTTTTTTTGAGTTGGAGGATAGCTCAGTCGTGCACGGGTATATTGTCCCTCAGTCGCAACATGGCGATGGTTACAATTCCCTGAGAAGCAGTTAATCTCTTTAGCCTTCCCCATTATGATGTCTCTTTCTTTAACTCTTAATAATTTTCGATTATTATGCAATATTTAACATCTACATATAAGAACGAGGATACGAAAAGGCCTGGACACTGGTGATGTGCCTTGAAGGGAGGCTCGTTGGTTTATAAACTGTTCTTTGAAATCCAACTTTTTGGGGTGGAAGGATAGCTTAGTCGTAACGCAGCCGGGTATAATTGTCCTCAGTCGCAAACATGGCGGTGGTTAATCCCGGAGACAGGCAGTTAATTCTTTACTTCCTATTGATACTGTTTCTTTTTTTAACATCTTATATAATTGGATTATTATTCAATATTTAACATCTACAATATAATATGAAACAAGGGAAGGACCAGGCCTGGACACTTTGGTGATGTCGCTTGAGGGACCTCCGGTTTGCCTTTATAACAGTTCTTGAATCCACACATTTTTGGGTTGGGAGGATAGCTCAGTCGTAACGCACCGGTATATTGTCCTCAGTCGAAACACACGACGTGGTTCAATCCCGGAGAAAGGGCGTTAATTCTTTACCTTCCTATTATATGTTCTTTCTTTAACATCTTATATAATTGCGATTATTATGCAATATTTAACATCTACAATATAAAGAACAAGGGATAGGACAGGCTGGACACCTGGTGATATCGCCTTGAAGGGAGCTCGATTGCTTTATAACTGCTCTTGAATCCAACTTTTTTGGGTTGGAGGATAGCTAAGTCGTAACTCACTAGGTATATTGTCCTCAGTCGCAACATGGCGGTGGTCTCAAATCCCGGAGAAGGAGTTAACTTCTTTAACCTTTCATATTATATGTCTTTTCTTTACATCTATATACATTACGATTATTATGCAATATTTAACATCTACAATATTAAGAACGAGGATAAAACAGGCTGGACACCTGGTGATATCACCTTGAAGGGAGCTCGTTTTGCTTTTAACTGTTCTTTAATCACCTTTTTTTGGGAGTTGAAGGATAGCTATCGTAACTCCCAACTAGTTATATTGTCCTCAGTGCAACAGGGCGTGGCTTCAACTCCGGAGAAGGCCAGTTATTTCTTTACCTTCATATTATAATGTTATTTCTTTAACATCTATATAATTGCGATTATTATGGAATATTTAACATCTACAATAAAAAGAACGAGGGATAGGACACAGGCTGGACACTGGTATGTGCTTGAAGGGGAGCTCGGTTGCTTTATAACTGTTCTTCGAATCCAACTTTTTTTGAGTTGGAGGATAGTCAGTCCGTAACGCACGAGTATATCGTTCTCAGTCGCAACATTCGGTGGTTCAATCCCGGAGAGGGCTTTATTCTTTACCTTCCTATTATATGTTCTTTCTTTACATCTTATATAACTTGCGATTATTATGCAATATAATGCAATATCTACAATATAAAGAACGAGGGATAGGACAGGCTGGACACTGGTGATATCACCTTGAAGGGAGCTCGTTGCTTTTTAAAAACTGTTCCTTTATCCAAACTTTTTGGGTTGGAGGTAGCTAAGTCCGAAACGCATCCGGGTATCTTGCTCTCAGTCCAACATGGCGGTGGTTAATCCCGGAGAAGGCAGTTAATCCTTTACCTCCCTATTATATGTTCTTTCTTTAACATCTTATATCAATGCTGCGAATTAATTATGCATATTTAACATCACAAGTATAAAGAACGCAGGGGAATTTAGGACAGGCCTGGACACCTTGGGTGATGTCGCCTTGAAGGGAGCTCCGTTGCTTTATAACTGTTCTTGAATCCAACTTTTTGAGTTGGAGGATAGCTCAGTGTACGCACCGGATATTGTCCTCAGTCACAACATGGCGGTGGTTCAAATCCCGGAGAAAGCAGTTAATTCTTTAACTTCCTATTATATGTTCTTTTTTTAACATCTTATTACATTGCGATTATTATGCAATATTTACAATCTACAATATAAAAGAACGAGAGATAGGACAGCCTGGACACCTGGTGATGTCGCCTTGATAGGGAGCTATGTTCCTTTATAACTGTCTTGAATCCAACTTTTTTGGGTTGAGGATAGATCAGTCGTAACGCACCGGGTATATTGTCCTCAGTCGCAACATGGCGGTGGTTCAATCCGGGAGGAGGCAGTTAATTCTTTACCTCCTATTATACTGTTCTTGTTTTTAACATCTACTTAATTGCGATTATTAATCGCAATTAACATCTACAATATAAAGAACGAGGGATAGACACGGCTGGACACCTGGTGGATGTCGCCTTGCGGGAGCTCGGTTGCTTTTACAACTGTTCTTGAATCAACTTTTTTGAGTTGGAGGATAGCTCAGCTCGTAACGCGACCGGGTATACTGTCCTCAGTCGCAACATGGGGTGGTTCAATCCCAGAGAGCAGTTTAATTCTTTTTACCTTCCTATTATATTTCTTTCTTTAACATCTTATATAATTGCGATTATTATGCAATATTTAACATCTACATATATATATATATAGGGATAGGACAGGCTGGACACTGGTGATGTCGCTTAAGGTAAGCTCGATTGAACCACCGCATGTTCTTGAATCCAACTTTTTGGGGTTGGAGATGCTCAGTGGGGGTAACGCACCGGGTATATTGTCCCCAGTCGCAACATGGCGGTGTTCAATCCCGGAGAAGGCCAGTGTATTCTTTACGCTTCCTATTATATTTTCTTCTCTTTAAACATCTTATATAATTCGCCGATTATTATGGCAAGTATTTAACATTACAAAATATAAAGAACGAGGGAAAAGACAGGCTGAACACTTGGTGATGTCGCCTTGAAGGGAACTCGGTTGCTTTATAACTGTTCTTGAATCCAACATTTTTGGGTTTGGAGGATAGTTCAGTCGTAACGCACCGGGTTTATATTGTCCTCAGTCGAAACATGACGGTGGTTCAATCCCGGAGGCAGTTAATTCTTTTCCTTCCTATTATATGTTCTTTCTTTAAACATCTTATATAATTGCGATTATTATGCCATATTTAACATCTACAATATAAAGAACAGGGATAGCGACAGGCTGGACACTGGTGATGTCGCCTTGAAGGAGGCTCGGTTGCTTATAATGTTCATTGAAGTCAACTTTTTTTGGGTTGAAGGATACGCTCAGTCGTAAACTCCACTAGGTATATTGTCTCAGTCGCAATGGCGGTGGTTCAATGCCCGGAGAAGGCAGTTAATTCTTTACTCATATTTATATGTTTCTTTCTTTAAACATCTTTATAATTGCGATATTATCAATATTTAACATCTACAATATAAAAAACGAGGGATAGGACAGGCTGGAAACCTGGTGATGTCGCCTTGAGGGGAGCTCGGTTGCTTTAATAAACTACTGTTTACTTGAATCCAAAACTTTTTTGGGTGGAGGATAGCCCTCGTCGTCAACGCAACCGGGTAATATTGTCCTCAGTCGCAACATGGCAGTGGTTCAATCCGGAGAAGGCAGTTAATTCTTTACCTTCCTATTATATGTTCTTTCTTTAACATCTTATATAATTGCGATTATTATGCAATATTTAACATCTACAATATAAAGAACGAGAGATAGGACAGGCTGGACACCTGGTGATGTCGCCTTGAAGGGAGCTATGTTGCTTTATAACTGTTCTTGAATCCAACTTTTTTGGGTTCGCGGATAGCTC
>JABUQX010012641.1:25000-29943 GCA_015478945.1 Trachelipus rathkii | reverse complement strand
CAGATGATATATATATATATATATATATATATATATATATATATATATATATATATATATATATATATATATATTATAAATGGCTTTGGTATTAAGTACCACGCTAGCCAGCTAACATTGTTAGCTTTAAATCCCAAAATTTATAAAGATAAGGTTAATGAAAGCGAAGTTTAAAATAAATATTTATAATATTCTATATATATATTTTTAAATTATACTTTAGTTCATAATTAATTAAAAATTAAGGAATATTAAAAAAATGGTAAATAAATGACTTATGGGAACTATTTTAAACATTGAAACATTTGAACAAAAATTTTCATAAATTAATTTGCATAATCCATGATTTAAATAAAGAGTGATAGAAATATTGATTTTGATATAAAAATGTATATATATATTGGTATATATATATATTATATATATATATATACATACATACATACATACATATATTATATATATTATTTTTATTATTATTATTATTATTATTATTATTTTTATTGTTATTTTATTATAACTATTATCAATATGTCATTTGCTATTACCAATAACATTACTCTTAAGCAAGTGCAGCTGTTAGAGCTTAAAATTATTATTTTAATGATTATTATTATTATTATTATTATTATTATTATTATTATTATTATTATTATTATTATTATTATTATTATTATTATTATTATTATTATTATTATTATTATTATTATTATATTCTTACATATTACAATCATTTATATATATATATATATCCCTTTAAAGATATATTTTAAGTATATTTATACATATATATACAAATACATATTTTTGATTATTATATTATATATCTTTACCTTACATATATATATATATATATATATATATATATATATATATATATATATATATATATATAGGACCTGTTATGTTTTACGACTCCGTCAGTTTTGATTTTTTTTTGTTTTTTTTTTTTTATATATTTCTAGTATATGATCCTAACAGTCAATTTAAGGGGTGACGGACATGATTCAAAAATATATAGGACCAGTTACGTTTTACGACTCCGTCAGTTTTAAATTTTTTTTTTTTTAACTAAAGGAATACCCAAGGGTAAACCGCAGAAGATGGCAGAGTCAAGGTCACTGTCGTTGCGGAAATGACATTAGACGTTGTTTGGGAGGGTCCCGAACCCCTGCCTGGTATTTGGGTGTCGCGGGGTTCCTCCGCCCCCTACGGGGGTATGGAAAAAGTCCTCCCTCTCCCCGTCGGCTCGAGCCCCTTAATTTTTTTTTTTTTTTTTAATATTTTTTTATTATTTTTTTTTTTACATTTTTGTAATAAGCTTTACACGCTGATTCCAAATATGTAATTGGTTTTTTCTGTAAGTGTCGTACTTTTCGAGATATTATTTTTGCAAAAAAAAAAAAAAATTTTTGTTTTTTTTTTCTTTTTTTTACATTTTTGTAATAATCTTAATCTTTATACGCTGATTTCAAATATGTAATATGTTCCCGCGAGTGTTGTACTTTAAAGATATTCGATTTTTTTAAAAGTTTGTTTGATATAAATGTGATTTTTAAATAATTATTTAAAAATAACAACTTTTGAATCATGTCCATCACCACTACTGAAATTCACTGTTAGTATCATATACAAGCAATATGTTAAAAAAAAAAAAAAATAAAAATTGACGGAGTTTTAAATATAACAGTGTTTATATATATATATATATATATATATATATATATATATATATAGTATATATATATATATATATATATATGATAGGTATATATATATATATATATATATATATATATATATATATATATATATATATATATATATATATATAAATATTATTAGTTTTAAAATTTTTTTAATATTTTTTTTTTTATTCTATTGTTTTTAACGTAAGTTGTCTGCAGCTGAATATCAACGGGTACGCCTTCCGTGATTGATTTAACAGCTTTGGCAGCCGCCAAATGCTATCGACATACTGAAACTTCTAGCGGAGAATAATGTCAGAATAATCCAGCTGTATAAAAGCACAAAGCTAGTTGACTTTAAGAAAATATGAAACGAAAAACACATTAAAACTTTAGAAAAATAATATAATACGTTAGGTGGTCCATGTCAATCCAGGCAGGCAAGGAAAATAAATACCAAACAGATGTTTAATTCGATTATGTTAATTAGAAAAATTACATATCGGTTTTAGTGTTCAAAGATGAGCCAAGATATACAGCGATGCAGGTCCTGCAACATTTTCACCTTGATTTTTCATCAGGGAAGCAGTGGTTGTATTGAATGTTCTAGATGTGTAGTTTTATTTAAGATGGTTGCGCTTGTTTAAATGATATACTCTTTTTTTGAAATATGTGTATAGGTGCCTATTGCTACAGCTCTTGGTGGGAATTTAATAAAAATTTATAAAATGTTAATCCTGTAATTTACTGTTGGTCAGTACTATTGAGTACTACATTCCCTGAAAAGGAGAACTTCCACTTTTGAGTTTAATAGGTTAAATCTGGCACCCTTAGCTACTTTTAGCTACTTTTTGGTTTTTGTTGTTGCAGGGCTGTGTTTGGTGTGTTTATATGGGTTTCTGATGTCCCTGAGTAGATTCCCATGGTTTCCGAGTTGATTGGTCACCCCGTTCAAGGGTGAGGGGGGTTGAGCCCCCTAAATACTGTTAATGCTCGTAGATGGATGAAATTTGATGAGTGCATTGAAGAGGGTGAATGAAACAGAATCCTGATGTTAACCTAAGCCTGATCCGGAGCTGGAGCCTGATCCGGAGCTAGATTGAAATTCTGGCTCCAGAGTCAAATTGAGTCAAATGAGGTGTCTTTATATATGTTTTTAATGCTGTAGATCTCGAATTTGAGGGTTCCAAGACCCTCAAATAAACCTGAGGACCCCCGTGAGCGGGACCCCAACTGAAAAGCACTGAGTACATGACAGAGAAGACGAAGGAAGATGGAAGAAGGAAAAAGAAAGAAGAGGTCTCATAAGCTGAAGCAAATGAGTCATTGTAGGTGTCTGTGTCTGCTCCGGTGCAGTACAGAGTTAGTAAACATGTGCTTAGCACCTTAATAGTGGTGTTAATTTCTATGTTTTCAAAGACGTAGATTCCTTATTTGAGGGTTTTAAAACTCTCAAAGATGCAAGAGGACCCCCCTGAGGGGATCCCCCATTGAAAAGCACACAGTGCATGACAGATGAAGGAAAATGAAGAAGTCTCATATGACAGAGCAAATGAGCCAAAGCTGGAGCACTGAGCCGGAGGCGGTGCCTGTGGTAGAGCTAGAGTCAGAAGAAAACCAGAGTACGTAGCCAAGGAAGAAGAAAGGAGTGAAAAGAAGTCTCATGTGACAAAGCAAATGAGTCATTGTAGGCGACCACAACAGCGCCGGTTCTGTGTCAATTTGGTAAACATGTACTTATCACCATAATATTGGTGTCCTTATATATATGAGTTTCAGTGCTCTTAAACGTGTACGAATACCATATAATATTATACCCTTTATTTTGATATATATATATATATATATATATATATATATATATATATATATATATATATATATATATATATATATATATATATATATATATATATATATATATATATATATATATATTAGTTTTTTTATTTAAGTATGTAAATTCTGATTATGAGAGTTTCAGTAATTTCAAAGGCATACTGCGGTCTGTAACTTTCCAATTTCACCACTTTTCTCCTTTAACTCTTATAGTGATAGTGTTTTGCTGGTTATCGTCGAGAAATTTCAGCCCCAATTCTATTTTCCAGATAAAATGACTGTGCAATTTGAGTATCAGCTACATTGACAGGGTGACCATAATACAGATCCACTTTTCCAATCTGGCTCCGGATCAGGCTCTGGCTTCGGTTCATGTGCTCTGTCACTTAACATCAGGATTCTATTTCATTCACCCTCTTCTATGCACTCATCAAATTTCATCCCTCTACGAGCATTTCCAGGTTTTGGGGGGCTCAACCCCCCTTATTCATGTTCCTTCCTCAATCTTCCTCTGTCATGCACTCTTGCATCTTTGAGAGTTTTGAAACCCTCAAATAAGGAATCTACGTCGTTGAAAACATAGAAATTAACACCACTATTAAGGTGCTAAGCACATGTTTACTAACTCTGTACTGCACCGGAGCAGACACGGACACCTACAATGACTCATTCGCTTCAGCTTATGAGACTTCTTTCTTTTTCCTTCTTCCATCTTCCTTTGTCTTCTCTGTCATGTACTCGGTGCTTTTCAGTTGGGGTCCCGCTCACGGGGGTCCTCAGGTTTATTTGAGGGTCTTGGAACCCTCAAATTCGAGATCTACAGCATTAAAAACATATATAAAGACACCTCATTTGACTCAATTTGACTCTGGAGCCAGAATTTCAATCTAGCTCCGGATCAGGCTCAGGCTCCAGCTCCGGATCAGGCTTAGGCTCCAGCTCCGGTTCATGTGCTCCGCCACTTGACTTAACATCAGGATTCTATTTCATTCACCCTCTTCAATGCACTCATCGAATTTCATCCATCTACCAGCATTAACAGTATTTAGGGGGCTCAACCCCCCCTCACCCTTGAACGGGGTGACCAATCAACTCGGAAACCATGGGAATCTACTCAGGGACATCAGAAACCCATATAAACACACCAAACACAGCCCTGCAACAACAAAAACCAAAAAGTAGCTAAAAGTAGCTAAGGGTGCCAGATTTAACCTATTAAACTCAAAAGTGGAAGTTCTCCTTTTCAGGGAATGTAGTACTCAATAGTACTGACCAACAGTAAAAAAATAAATAAATTTGGGATTATTTTTTATTAAAAAAAAAAAAAATGGAAAAAGGCTGTAGCAATAAAAGTTATACACATATTTCAAAAAAAGAGTATATCATTTTAAACAGAAAAATATTATCTTTAAAATA
>JABUQX010012641.1:15000-17500 GCA_015478945.1 Trachelipus rathkii | reverse complement strand
GGAACTGTAAAGGACATTATTACGTTTTTTCGCGAGTCGGTCTTGAAAATTAATGCCAAACAACACAAGCCTATGCCAGACCAGATGGTCTGAACAACACAAGTGCATCAGAGTGTTAAGGAGCACTTTGTACGAATGATACAAGCATTAGAAATCCTTTCCATTGAAGGAAATACCGCCACAAGAAAAGGCGCTTTTCAGCTGCATTCAGCGGCATGTAAGTCGTCATTCATCATGGCTATGATATTGATTGCGAAGTATTCTGCGATGTTAGAGCCAGTTATAAATGCTCTCCAATCCAAGACTTTGGATATCGTCAAAACCTCGCAGCACATTCAACATATTATGGAAATGGTTAGGAGCCATCGGAAAGATGAAGAAAAAATCACCGATGAAGTGTTAAAATAAGCTAATCAAATCGCCGAGCAACTGGGACTTGGTCTGAATATACCATACATTTTTGTTAGGCAGCAGCACCGCAGCAACCATCCAGGAACAAATTCCACGGAGTTCTGGAGAAGATCCTTAATAACTCCGTATCTAGATTCTATAACCTCTTCTTTGGAATTACGGTTTTCCACTGAAAATACACCTGCTTATGCATTGACATATCTACATCCTTTACACATGTTATTCAAAACAATCGATGAGTTAAAGGAAAAGACAGCTTCATATTATAGTTTTTACCCCTTAGAAGGCATAGAAGAAGAGCTAGAACTTTGGTACAAAATTTGGAAGGACAAGAAACTGAGTAGTGAAGAACTAAAAGATCTTGTTGTCTCCCAATTCTTAAAGGAGACTGAACCTTTCTTTCCGTCGACGAAAAAGGCTTTGATGATACTACTCGCCCAGCCATACACCACCAGTACAGTAGAACACTCTTTCAGTACTCTGCGAAGGATAAAGACTTGGCTTCGAAGTACTATGGAAGACGACAGGTTAAACTGACTGGCTTTGATGAGTGTACACAGAAAATTTGTGTTTGACACATATTATTATTTTATTCAAACAGTAGTTGATAAATTTTTTTTTTTAAATATTTTTCTGCATCGTTAAGTAAATAGCCTATATATGCACGGAACATGAACATTTGTCTACGTGTTGCTTCTTTCTCCCTACTCCCGACCCGTGAGTGCTGAAAAAATAATAAAATATAACTTTAGCTCCATAAGTCTATATAAGCCCATAAAAATTTACAAAAGAAGCATCTGGCAGTAGTTAGGTTATAAATATAAATTTGAAGACTTTATAGCTTTTTCCAAGCTCATTTTTCGAACTTTTTTTTTTAAGCTTTTCTATCATTATGGATCGTTATAAACATTTCATACAAGTTTCATGAAAATCGCCGAAAATCGGCAAATGTCGCTGTAATTGATAAATACCAGGGCTGCGGAGTCGTAAAATAAATTGTTCGACTCCGACTCCGACTCCTTAAATTCAAATTTGGATTTTCGACTCCGACTCCGACTCCGACTCCATTTAAACACAAATTTTCGACTCCGACTCCGACTCCGACTCCACATAAACAAAAATTTTCGACTCCGACTCCGACTCCACTCAAACAAAAATTTTCGACTCCGACTCCGACTCCGACTCCAGCAGTCAAATTCAAAATTTCGACTCTGACTCAGCTTAGTGCTTACAGAGTTACAGTAAAACATTTTTTTGTTTCATTTTTTTTTTCGCTTGCTTTTGAGAATAAAAAATATACAACTTTCCAATGAATCTAAGGCTATGTACACATGATGGCGTTGCAACGAGCGCTAAGCAACGCGCGCTGTCTATCACGCGCTTCACGAGGAACCTTCGAGACGCGCACATGCAGCGCTCGCTCTGTCTTCAACGCGCGCAGTCGGGCTCCTCGAGTTTTTTTATTTGGTAAGCCGTCTGTAGTCATCATATAGTATGCCGTGATAGACAGCGCGCGTTGCTTAGCGCGCGTTACAACGCCATCATGTGTACGTAGCCTAATCCCCAAATGCTATACGGTAAAGTACCATAAAGATATAAAGATGCTGGCGCAACACATTGCAAACAAATATATTTCAGTTTCGGAAACAAATGTATAACGTAATTATAATGCAAATAATTTTTATTTTTATTATAAAACAGCAATTATAAAATTAACAGTTTAATACTTTCAGTCTCAAGTGTAGTTAAAAAGTTAAAATCATATACTTAATTACTTTGTCGATAATATATATATATTAATATAATATATATATATAATATATATATATATATATTAGATTAGATATATATCTTATATTTATTGTGCATATATATATAAAATAAATAAATAAATATTATATATATATATATATTATATATATATATATATATATATATATATATATATATATATATATATATATATATATATATATATATATATATATATATATATTGTATATATATATATATATATATATATATATATATTGGTTTAATATTAAAAGCGGAGTGAGGCAGGGATCTGTTATGTCTCCTTGGTTATTCA
>JABUQX010012641.1:0-2500 GCA_015478945.1 Trachelipus rathkii | reverse complement strand
TACTACCGATATACTTTCCTATATTACTGATTTATGGTTTTCCGCCCTTAGGAACTACGGGGGGACTTGCTGGTAGAGCTTGACATATCCAAAGCCTTTGACCGGGTATGGCACGCGTCACTGCTCTCCAAGCTCCCCTCCTTTGGGTTTCCTCCTTCTCTTTGCTTACTTATGTCTAGTTTTCTTTCAAATCGCTCAATATCGACAATTGTTGATGGGGGCGACTTCTTCTTTTTCGGTCAATAGTGGTCCCTCAGGGTTCTGTTTATCTCCTACTTTATTCCTACTTTTCATTATTGTCCTCTCACCTGCACATCTAACTCTAATTCACTACATATGCCGATGACTCGACCTTTCATTCTTCAACGCATTTCAAATTCTTGCTCCTCTTTTACTTTAGAATTGGCCTCTCGTTCTTTAATCTTTCCGATTCCATCTCGCTGATCTGGATAGAATTTCCGGTGTGTTCGTCTGACCTTGTGAAATTCAATTCTTTAAAACTCAACTTCTACAAATCTCCCTCTCTAATACACCTTCTAACTTTCCTCTCTCTTTCGGATGGTTCTCTCGCTCTCCTGTGACAATATAAACATCCTTGGCCTTAAGATAACAAAAAAATGTCTTTGAAACCTCACATCAACGGGTGCTAGGGCGGCCTCAAAGAAACTGGGAGTTCTGTTTAGACTGCGAGACCTTTTTTCCTCCTCTCAGTTGCTCCAGCTATATAAGGGTCTCATCCGCCCTTGTATGGAGTACTGCTCTCATATCTGGGGGGGCTCTGGTTTCACCCGGCTTTTGGATAGGGTCGAGTCAAAGGCCAAAAGGCTTATAAACTGTTCTGTACTTTCCAGTTCCCTTGACCCTCTATCTTTGCGGCGCGATGTTTGTGCTTTATCTCTTTTCTATAGGTACCGCAGCGGCAGGTGCTCGAGGGAGCTTATCACTCGCGTACCTCCACCTTTACGTCGCCCTCGTAGAACTAGGGGTGCTGTGTCTGCACATGAGTTTTGTTTTGATGTAGGTAACTCCAGGCTAGTTTGCTGCGGTGCTTCCTTCTTTCCTGCCACATCTGTTCTGTGGAATTCTCTTCCCTACTGTGTTTCCTTTTGAATTTAATCCCCCCACTTTAAAGCCTGCGTCTGTGCTCATCTGCGTAATTTAATTTAGTTGTTGACTTCTGAGGCGTGTAACACCCCCTTCTTGAATAGGGCTCTGCCCGTGAGATGGTGTTGCAACAGGCAAAATATATATATATATATATATATATATATATATATATATATATATATATATTATATATATATATATATATATATATATATATATATTATATATATATACCATTTATATACATATATATATACATGTATAATGTAGATGATATATATATATATATATATATATATAATATTAAATATGTGTGTCTATTTTATATATATAATATATATATATATATATATATATATATATATATATATATATATATATATATATATATATATATATATATATATATATATATATATATATATATTATGTATATATATATATATATATAGTGAGTATATATATATATATATATAATATATATATATATTATATATATATTTATATATATATATATATATATATAGTATAAATATATTATAAAGAAATATGAACTAAAAAATATCGGTGGGGGTTTTTGACAATTATATATATATATATATATATTATATATTATATATATATATATATATATATATATATATATATATATATATATATATATATATATATATATATATATAGATATATATATATATATATATATTTTTTTTTTTTTTATATATATAAGATAAATAAAATGTGCAAAACTTACCTTATAGTACAAAATTTTCTCTCCTGGGACTTTTTGCAAAAAGTGTAATTACTTCATCGGGATCTACTTCGATTTCCCTGTGAATGTTAAGTAAAGCTAGACCTGTCAAACGATCTTGTCCCATTGAGTTTCTTAAGTACGTTTTTAAACGTCTTAATGTTGAAAATGATCTTTCAGGTGTTGCGGTTGAAACAGGGAGAGTTGCTAATATTTGTAGTAGCTTCCATATATTTGGGAAGAAAGTATTATTATAACTAGACAAAGCATCTATTGCAGTGCAAGGTCTTGCATCACAACTTTTTTCATCCCATTTCTGTCTCCACAATTCAAATTCAGTTTCCAAGTTTCCTGGACTAAGAAGAAACTTTTCATAAAATCTGCAACAGATTTGGAGTTCAGAAAACGTAAACTTATCAGCACAATATCGTGGTATAAATTTCTGAAGAACGGACAATAAGTCCTTATGTTTTTGAAACCGCTCTTCTAATTCTATAATAATTTTATCCAAAAATGGTATGAACACCATTTGTCTATAATAATGCTCAGGTTCAGTATTATTTAAACCAGATCCTTTCATTTGGCGAGAAGCACTTCGGGGGACCGAAATCGTTACATTAAATTTCGAAGCAAGGCAATAAA
>JABUQX010012640.1:22500-38044 GCA_015478945.1 Trachelipus rathkii | reverse complement strand
TATATAGAAAACGGTGGCCTCGGGACCTGGCCTATAACTACTGGCGTGATAGAACAGAAAAACATAGAACCTGGATGGATCTGTTGGATAGAAGGCATTTAATAAAGAGAGGGAGTTGTCCTCTGAAACCGAGCTAGTGGAATTTAAGGAGAACTGTGTCACAAGCTTTTTCAAGATCAAAAAAGACACCAAGAACTATCCCACCAGTTGAGAAAGCTTGCCTGATGTCATGGTCCAGTTTTAACAAGTAATTCGAGATTGAACGATTTCTTTGGAAACCAAACTGGAAGTTTGAAAAAGCCGGGCGATTCTCCAGAACACGGAGGAGGTGGCCTGAAACCATTTTCTCCATTAATTTGCATGTATGACAGGTCAGCAAAATTGATCTTTGGTTGTCTGCCAACTTCGGATCCTTTCCAGGTTTGGGAATAGGGAAGGCAAAAGCTGTAGTCTAAACAGATGGAAAAGAGGATTCGATCCAAATTCTGTTATACAGATCCAGCAAGAACGCTGCTGGAGCAGACATCGTATCAGAGGTTTCACAAGATTGTGTCCAACCCTCACTGTCGTATCTCACCAATGTGGGGGTTCATCCCCTGGGCAAAGCCCAAACCATACACCCTCACAAATCTTCACCATTCACTTCTGTTATGTACCTTTCTTCTCGCCTCTGAAAAAATCCCATTCATCTCCTTCAGCCATTCCTTTACCGACTCAATCCACTTTTTCTTCAGTCTCCCAGCAGGTCAATTCCCAGAACACTCGCCACTAAACATCCACTTAACCAACCGACTATCATCCATACTTTCCATATGGTCAAGCCAACTCAATGTACGCTCGTTTACACCTTTCTTTACATCACATAACTCCCTAATGCATTCATTCCTGTATTTTATCAATTCGTTCTCAAACCATACTTCGCCCTAAGATATTGTCCGCAATCTTGAAGACTTCTTTACCTTAGCATCAAATACCCTCTCATTCCAGCATGCATAGTGGTTCAGCTACTAATATATTGAACACACGGCGTAACAGACATACCCTCAGCAAAAACCCTTAGTGCCGCAGCTAAAGACTAAGCCCCGTTCATATCCACCAAGGATTTAACTGCACTAGCCACCTGCCTACCATTCACAACTTTATACTACATCCTGCATCATCCGTTCCCTTTTCATCCAACATATATCCTAAAATATTTAAACAAGATACTTGTTCCAGTTGCTCACCATCTAACATGACTTTACATTGCAGACTCTCCTCACTCACTACCATAACCTTACTTTTATCTACTCTTTACTTTACATACCCCTACCTGTTACACACTACCAACCCCTATACCAAATTCCTCTCAACTCTCTTCAGATTCACTGACACAAGAACCAAACTACGATCTACATAATAAAGTAAAACAGGCGCAGCTCTTCCTCCACTCTCTTCATTTCTCCCCGTCATTCTAGCACCTTCCCCTGCTCACCCTACCTAATCTTCCATAACCCCCATCCATTCACAAAATTAATTAACCAAGAGACATACACATCCCTGACTCTCCTCCTATTTAATATTGTAAACTCACATCATTTTGACTCCATATTCCCTACATACGCTTCACATCATCATAGCAATCATTACTTTGATTCCATCGAGAAGCTTACCACACAACAACCATACACTTAAACCTGCCACAGAAGCTTCCCTAATTAATCCTATCGTACGCCTGTTGCAAAGTTCCATAAAAACTTAAATACCAATTGAATTTCTTCTTCCCTCTTATCTTCTCAATCATTTGTCCTGTCAACGTAAAAATTTGATCCACACGATCCTCTACCACTCTAAAATGCCACCGGTTCTCACCAACTCAGTTCTTCAAGTCACTCGACCATTACTCTTTCAAACCAAAATGAACAGCATATATCTTCCCTACAACACCCAAAACTAATTCCCCTTTACCTTTATATAAGGGTCACTATTAACAGCTCTCCTCACCAATCATCCGAATTATACCCTCCATGAAATCGTTTGATACAAAACTCACAATCATTCTAATCACCATCTTCACCCTCCATTCTTGACCGTCTTTCACAGTGTATTCATCTAGCCTGCAAGAGTTAACATTCTTCAACTTCTCACACTGCCCATAATCTCCTCCGTACTAATTATCTCATCCCAAAATTATAACCTATTTCAACTTGCGCCATGCAAACTCACACACATTCACTATACCTCTTCCAATACTCCAATGTATGCAGATTCAAGTTGCTCCCTCCACACTTTTCTCACATCCATTTTATCAGTTACAAAGCACCATCCCTATTCATCTTTCTATGCAGATTCCCTTTATCTCATTTTTTAATCTTTCGCACTCTTTCAGGAAAAGCTTACCTACTCCCTTGTAGGGTCTCTATTCATCCTTCCTTCCAAATTGTCATTTACCTCATTTTTCTTCCAATGTATGCTCATCTTTTAGTCTTCCTTTTTTCCTCCTTAATATAATTTCAAATATATACTATATATATATATATATATATATATATATATATTATATATATATTATATCATATAATATATATATATATATATATATATATATATATATATATATTATATATTCGATATTTATATAATATATATATATATATATATAATATATAATATATATATAATATATACATTATAATATATATAGTATATTTAATAATAATATATATATATATATATATATATATATATATATATTGAAAACAACAAAAAAATTCTTTTGCTATTTCTAACTTCAGACGAGTTTCTCTGTATGACTAGCCTCAACAGTTTAAATGTCTAGTGTCACAAATCAAATAAATTTTTTAAGTACAATAAAACACATGACTATGTTTTCATATTTGTGTTTGCAAACTTTGAAATAAAATTGATTATTTTGTACATATTTTAGTTTTTAAATCTTCCTCATTAATCGATATTTTGAAGGTAATTTAAATATTAAAACTTTAAGAGTAAAACTTGTAAACTAAGATCTTTTTTAGTTCTATTTGACTAATTTCAGCAAGAAAATTATAAATTCCAATAGAAAATAATAAATATTCTATGGAAGAAAAAAGTGCATAAATATATAAACACCTTGGAGACGAGATTGTCCCTGAGCGAGAGAAGGGGGTTTAACAGGTAATTGAGGCGGCTGAGGTCTTTGGGGGCTGGTCCCAATTCCAATTCTAGGGGGTGACACAGAGAGTGTTTGTTGGAACATCGCAACATTGTGAGCTTCTTGCAGTTGCTTTTTGTAATGTTCAACTTCTCTCTGGAGTTTTTCACACAAGGTTTCCAATTCATATATCCTGTACATTAAAAAAATTAAATAATCATTTTACATTATATGAAATATACCTTTCATCTTTGATTTACATGAACAGCATGGTAAATTTAATACTAGAGGTGAAAAACTAGTTTTTTTTTATGTTTCACAAAGTTCATTTTAAAAGGCAAACAATTCCTTTTAATATACATTTCAAGTGAGTTTAATAAAGCTATATTATTTAAGAAACTATTAATATGAGACATTACTGTAGATGTCAGGATACGTAGCTAGCAGCAGCTACAGTTTTATCATTGCTTAAATTAAAACATTCAGAAGAAAAACATTTTTTTTTATTTTATTTAAGTAATAACGCTAAGTTAATAGCATTTTCACTTTTAATCTTTTATATCAAATGATAAAAATTCTTGACAATTCAATTAAAGTAAATCTCAAAATTTTTATAAATGAATTTTAAAATACAAATTTCATTACATTTAAAAAAATTTTTTTTTAAATTTATAATCCTCTTTAATTACAAATAAGCTTATGAAACTAGCAACAATTTTTTCAATGTCAATTCTTTAAAAATGAAATGTTGTAAATTGTATGTCACCCACGAAGTTTATAAGTTGTATATACCATTTTAAATTTTAGCTTCCACCCTCATGCTGATTGGTAATATTTCACCTAGGTTTAATAAACTTTGTTTTTTAAAAATCGATAAAAAAATAGAAGAAAACATTTCTTAAAATAACCTTTCATCTTTCCTTGCAAGCTGTGCTGCCATTTGTTGCTTTTCTGTGTCAAACTCGGCTAATTGCTTTTCTAATTCCGCTTCCATTTGTAAAGATTTCTTACTTTCTTCTTCCAAACCTTCTGCCATAGAATCTATTCGACCTTTTTCCTCAGATAAAATCTATAAATGTAGAGTAGGAAATAAAAGGATTACATTAAATAAAAAGCATTAATTAAAAAAATTACGTGAAAAAAAAATATATATATATTCATCATCACCCACCTTCCTCCCCAAGACTGTGGGGTTACTGGTACATAAAAAACCATGGGCCCCCCCCAACTGTGGTAAAGTACATAACATGCACCGGAAACAGAAAAGTAGTAGAATATGACGGAAGTCGAAAAGAAAGCCCAGTCTTACCTTTTAGTCTTTATACCTTTTAGTAAGAACTCGTCCCAGTCAGAAAATCCACCCTAGAGCTTCAGGGGACCGCGAGGGATCCTCACTATGGCATCTGCTCAATGTGGGGTTCATCCCTAGGCCCAGGTGGGCCACAACCATACCCCCTCACAAAATCCCGTCATTCACTCCTATTATGCACCTTTCTTCTCGCCTCTGCAAAACCATCATATTCTCTCCTCGCAATCTTCTTTCACTGACTCAATCCACTTTTCTTTGGTCTCCCAGCCTGAGTCGCATTCCACAGCACACTCACCAACTATCATCCATCCTTCTCCACATGACAAACCATCTCAACATTACTTTTCTTATTCTCCACTTTCACACACGTTCTTCATCACCACCACAACTCCTCTAATACGTTCATATCCTCATTTTTAATTCAATTCTTCTCACACCTTAACACACCCCTAAGTATTGTCCATCTGAACACATCGTACTTTAGATCTATACATCATTACTACTATATATATATATATATATATATATATATATATATATATATATATATATATATATATATATATATATATATATATATATATAATATATATATATATATATATAGTTATATACAGTATATACCGGATTACCGGTATATATATATCACCTGAGCTAGATCTTCTGATCTTTTCCTTTCTTCTACATACTGCAATGCTAATCTCTTTCTTTCTTCAACAAGCATTAATATTATTTGTTTCTGTTTTCCTCTCTCCTCTTCTAAAGTCTCTTGTAATTTTTTGAGCTCTTTTTCTATTTTCTTCTTTCCTGCTCTTTCAAAATCCAATTCCTGTGACTGTAAAAATTTAAATAAACTATTTTTAACAAAGTAAAAAAAAATATTTTCTTTTAAAGGATAACTAGTGAATTGTGGGGAGTGCATAATTTATTTAAAATATTGCCACATATACCTGTTTGGATTTCAATTTATCACCATCTGCATAATCGGATGTTTCATCTTGTAGGCAATCGTTTTCTTGTTTCCTCCTCTCCTTTTCCAACTCTTCGACAGTCCAAGAATGTCTCTACAATAAGAATTTTATTTTTAATTTTGTTATAGTAAATTAAAAAAAAAAAAAAAAAAAAAAAAAACTGAATAGTTATCTTAGAATACAAATTTACACAATGAATTATTTTTAAAAAACCTTTTCAGCTTCTCTTAAAATTTGCCGCATTCTTTGATGGGCTTTTCTTTGTTGAGTTATTAGGTTTTCTAACTGCTGAAGCTGTGTCTCTTCATCACCTCTCTACAATTCTCCTCACTAAACTTGCCACAAGTTTTGGCCCTCCTATGTGCTATCCCTTCATGCACAGCGAGAAATGGATATTCACACCAACCCGGACCATAATAGAGAAGGTTTTTTATTCTTTCAGCTGAAATATAGATATATATACTAATATATATATATATATAGTATATATAATATATACATACATAATATATATATATACTATATATATATATATATATATATATATAACTATAACTATATATATAATCATATTATGAATAATAATAATAATAAAATATGCCTTTAAGAGAATCTAGATACAGAAGATTTCTCAAGACGAAATTTTTTTCTAAATAGTTATTATTAATAAATAGTTCTTAACTTAACACATCTGAAAGAAGGTCATGATTCGACCGAAAGAATGTAATGTAATTTTACACTACCAAGATTAGAAACAAAGATGACCGCTGAAATTTCCTGAATCTAATTTCTCATAGGCATATTTATTATAATTATCATAGCGATTCAAGCTATTATTTTGTTCTATATAAATATACTATATGACTATATGATACCAAAGTATATCATATATAATATATATATATCAGCGTATATATATATATACTAGATATATACGATATAATATATTATATATAGATACATATAACCTGATATTATATATATATATATTAGAGGATGTACCGGAAATTTCCGCCCGGCCGGAATTTGGACATTTTGTTCGGTTCCGGCCGCGAACCGGAATGACTAAATTTACTTCTAAAAATAATTTGCCTGAAGAGATTTATTTTATATACCAATAAATAGTTTTTTAACAAAATATAATAGTAGCCTTGTGAAGCTATTCATATAGTGTATCACATACCTACCTCAGTATTATTTAAATAAAGTTACCTCAAATACCATCAAAACTATAAAATTTTATACATTTACAACGTATCAAAATTCATTTGTCTAAAAAACTGTTTGGCAATGAATATTGAATATAAAAATACTATATATATATATATAAATATATATATATATAAGATATATATACTATATATTACATATATAATATATAATATATTATACTATAGTATATTCATGAGATCAAAGTTAACTTTCTTTAAACACTTTGAAAATAGTTGTGAACTGTGGTGAAGTAAAGACTAAACGTCACCAGTATTGGGGCAATATTTTAAACGTTTTCCTCAAATATATTTCCTGCTTCTGGAAATTAAAATAATTTCTCTGATATATGGAGGAGACAGGAAAGGAGAGTAATTTTTGGGCTACTACTGCTATGGTTTGGGAATTTTCAGTTTTGTGAACCTCACCTAATATGAAAGAAATTTTTTCTTTCGTAACACTTAAATTTTAAGTTTTTCTATTAAAAAAAAATTAAATTTTTTGGTGAAACATTCAAGAGCCACCTGATTCTCTCTTTTTTCCTTTTTCTACACTAACCTGACTCGCTGTCACTTTCACTTCTTCAAACTTATAAAAACTAAGTAACTTTGCAGTAATCTTTTCTTAATGATCCTGATGATTTTGAGGTACTTGGCAAATCTAAGTTATTGTAGATAATGCTAAGGCTCTTTTCTGAAAATGACTCATCGCCTGCACCTTCTTCTGTACTGCTACTTCTATTATGCACTTGTCTTGAACTTCAATTAGTTTATTTGCATATTTCTTCAAGGATTCATTTTTTTACTCAATTCTCTTATTTCATTAGAAAAAATTAAGTCCATTAGTTTCTTGGGTCTACTACAATATTTGAAAACAATTATTGGGTTGTTATACTATATGTTTATTCGATCCTTTCTCTTCCTGTTTATTCATAAATCTAAAAACTCTAATCCTTCTTCAGCTCTCCTTTATTCTCTGACTGTCATCCTCAGAGTTTGAGAAGAATGCTGGAGAGCTTCAAATATGTTTAGAATGATTATGCATATAATTGATCTGTGCCTTTTAAAAATTTTCTAGGGGTTTTTCCGCGTAACCATGAGAATATGGTTGCAAAACTCTTAGAAATTTTTCAAGTATTTGCCATTTCATTACCAGTCAAAGCTTAAATGATTGATTGTTCTGTAATATAAACTTGCAGAGGTGTTTTCAAACATTCAATTTTTCTAGAATCAAATATGGGCTATTCCACCTTGTATTAATCTTGAATTGCGCATAAGTTGGGCCTTGCAGAAGTGGACTCCAAGTCTCTTGTATTTTTTTAAGTCATTACAGCTTAAAAACTGGAAGGATCGAAAATGCGAACAAACTTATTCCTACCATCTTCTCTATTAATCACCCACTGTTCTTGGGAGCAAAATAAAGCCATCTTTAATAATTGAAGTTTATGAATAAAATTTGAAAAACTTGTGTATCCTGCTAAACCAGTTCCAAGTTTCATGTTATTTGCTCCATCTCGAAGGATCAAATGGAGATGTTAGAAGAATTTCCAAATTATTTATCGCAATTTCAAAACTCTGGTGATTTTAATTCCAGTATGAGAACCTGGGAAATACTTGCAATGCGAGCTACATCAGTCCATGTTTTCAACATCAGCGGGTTGGTAAGTCAGAGTAAGTAAAAGAAAATAATTGAAGTCGTTTGAATTATTTAGCTCCTCTATATATCTGTAGTAAATGATATCTTGATCAGCCTTAAGATAACTTCGCGAAATTACTGCGATCTCAATTTCCTGTATGAGGTTGGTAACATTTTCTCTGCAAAATATTTTCTAACTAGGAATAAGATTTTTGGTTGAAGATGGGGCAATAAGTTCTATGAATCCCTGCTCTCAGTGACTGTGAATGGCTGGTTACTCATTACCGATAAAATTCATTATTTTCTGTTATTTGGGTCATTGATACGCCAAATCTTTTTTGGGGGGAGAAACTCTCCACAAGACTCACTTTTTTTCACGGCTTGTGGATCTATTGCTCTTTTTGTGGGTTTCCTGTGTTCTAGAAAATACAGACTCTCCCTTTTACTATTAAAATTTTGGACTTCCAGATATCTCTTCATGAATGATTTTCCATATGGTTCTATGATCAGCGGCATTGTACTAATACTAAGATTTATGTTGAAAAATAGATATAAAATATCTTTTTTTTTTTTTACATTCTCTTTAGTTAAAAGGAAAGTTAACACCGCTATCAGTTCAGCCGGAAAAAAAAAAAAAAATTTTTTTTTATGTGTATGTCTGGCTAATTCCGTTCCGGCCGCGAACTGAAAATTTCAGTTGGTAACCACCCCTAATATATAATAATATATATATATTACTATGATATATATATATATTATATATATATATGATATATAGTATATATACGATAATATATATATAATATATATATATATATATATATATATATATCATATAATATATATACATACCTATATAGTATATATATATATATTCCTGTATAGGTTTGAAAAAACGTTAAGAAAATCTTCAAATTAACATTTTTTAACTTCAAACAGAAAATCTTAATACTAGTAAAAAATAATTAAAACCTTTTCATTTTCTTTACCTTAATGTCGGCAATTAACTACATCTCTTGCTTGAAGTTCTGCTTCCATAAATGAAAGTAATTTCAACTTATCCTACCCTTTCCTACTCCAAATTCAAACATTATACCTGATAATAATAAAAATAATGTCAATAAATAATAATTAACAATAATAATTAAGCCCTATTTTATGATATCTGCTACAAAGCAAGTGGATGAAAAATAACCATGGAGACATTATATATTAATATATTTTAGTAAAAGCTATTGTCAATTAATGAAAAAATGCACCACAGTGTTGTGTTAAGTCTATAGGAAACAAGTTATTAAGTATTACTCAATAAGGTGCAGTCTTTGCCTGCTTTCCTACATTAATGACATGAATCATAGAATTATTAATGGTCTAAATTTGCAAAAAATACAAAGTAACCAAGAGCTGTAGTGGTTAAAAGTCATAAAAATATTAGAGATTAAGTTGTTGGTAAAGTAGTATATATAAATGAAATATGGTATTTATGGTACCAGTACCATTTTGATAGGTAACAAATACTGGTATATATGGGAGTAAGATCTTCAAGAGGAAATAAAGCAAAGGGATTGCTTTAGTGAAATATAACATTAATAATGGATGTAAAATAAGAGAAATATGAAAGTCAAACATTCACCTAGACCAATAGCATGTGTTATTCAAACTGCATGTTAATAAAATTTAAACTATAAATGGAGTTTTGTCTTGTCATAGTCGGCACAAAGTTCAAAACATCTGACTGGCTGATAGTTTTACAGACCAGTAAGATTCTAGTAAATGCAATTTCCATTTTGTTGTATGTAATTATTCCATATATATATTTTTTTTTTTTTTTTTTTTTCCGCTTATATATTAGGTTTGACCTCCTTACTATTGGTTGGAGGCATGCCGAGGTGCAGGGGGATTTACGTAGTGGGGCTGTGAGGGCGGTTACTATAAGGATGTTCGTGATTTTTAGTTTACCGAGCGCGGACTCTATTTAATGCGTGACGGACAGATTTCCTACTTATGAGATATCATAAGGATTTTTTGTGTCTGGGGCTACTTCCCTTTTCCGTTTCGATATCTTTGTGATCGAGGGTTGTCAAACTACGTAATGGCTGTTTTTTGTTAGTGTTAGTGCTTTTATCCTTCTTAGGTTGCATGTAAGAGAGGGGTTTGCGTACGTCTTAGGCAATAACTTTTTTTCGAGGCGTCGGTATGAGAATTCTGTTTTAAGCGTATGTATTTCTTAAGCAGGTGATTAATCAACAAGAAGAGTACGGTTCATCTTGACACGTCAGCTCAGATTATCTTCGTGCGAATCAATGCATATTACTTATATTTTCAGTCGGATGTCAGATTTTAACTCTCGCGATGGAGATGTTCCTTCGTGGGCGTCTGTTCTTCATTCTGTTACTCAATATCGTCTCTTATTGCTAGTGTCGATTCTTGCTCGCGCTGTTGTCTGCGTTGTCGTTTGGATGATTCTTTATCTCCTCGTTGTTTTCGCCCTTTATTTAATTGTTAGCCTCTCTTGCTGGTCTTTTTATCTAAGTGTATCTATATTTCGGTTTTTGATTAGATAGTCTATCATCTGTCTTTGTCATTGTGGTATGGGTTGTGTGGTGTTTGATCTCCGTGGTGGTGTGTCGTGGGTGTGTGGTGTTTGGTTTTCTTTGGTGTTTGTTTTGGGCGTTTTTGTTCAATGCTTTGGATCTAGAACCCGGGTCGTGGCTCTTGCTTTCTGGTCGTAGCTCTCTGCTTGAGGGTCTTAGGTAATTAAGTTGCTTTTTGCTTTCTTCTGTTTTGCGATCCTTGGTTACTTGTTTGGGTTGGTTCGGCGACGCCTGCGCGTATGTTCTTGTTTTGGGGGTGTGGTGGGGGCTGTGTGTCACATGGTTTCTTTTACTGTGTTCGGCGTGTTCTGCGTGCTGGTTCTTTTGGCCTTTGTTCTGTTGTGACGCAGCTTTTGCGGGTGTGTGTGGCCGTTGGTGTTGTTTTTTGTGAGCAGTGCGTTACTCTGGCTTTTTTTGACGGTGGCTATTTACTTTTTTGTATATGATTTGGGTCCATCTCGTTGCGTCTGATGTGAGCGGGTCATTTTTCCTGCATCTTTATCGAATCTTCTTCTCATCACTCTGTAAGCCACACCCTAAGATTTGTCCATTCTGAAAGCGCTCATTTGAATGGTTCTTGTAATATTCTATGACTTCGTCCTGTATCTCAACACGACCAGTGGTACCGTCTCTACGTTGAATTCCATAAATCCAATAAACCACATGGTGGCATAGTTCAATAGGGCGTGGGTGGCGCACTCTCTGGCCATCGTATCAGACCTCCTAGCACATCACTCAAGACTCAATGACTTAGTGGCCCTTTTTGCATTCCCAACGCCAACGATTTAATTGCAACAGCCACTTCCTGCCATTTACCACCAACTTTCCTACTACACCCTGCTTCATCCGTTCCCTTTTCTCATCACCATATACCCGTAAATATTTAAACTCAGTAACACTTTGTTCTAAGCTGCTTCTACACTCTTAACATCAAACTACACTCGAAGGAGTGATCACTCACTCCAACCATAACCTTAATCCTTATCTCAACGTTTACCTTTCAAGCCCCTCTTTCAACACATCCCTGCCGCAAATCCATCTCTATCTAACTCACTCCTCAAAACATCTCTTCAGATTATTCGCCACACAGAAACCAAATCAATCCGCAGTATAATAGGTAGCGGCACCCTCACTCTTCACTCCATATCTCTCACGCATTCGAACACCAATTTCCCTGCCACCCCCACCGCTAATACTTTTATAACCCAATCCATATACAAATTGAAATAACCAAGAGCACATAACACACAACCCTGTCTTACTCCCGCTATTAAATCCTACATCCAATTCGAGTTTTGTCAACTAGTAACACCCACATACTGTAAATAACTATCTTTTCACCGGGAGTATCCTCAGCACATGTAATCAAGGCCACATTCGAGAAGCTTACCAACCAACACTATCATTCCACTAACCCCGCCATAAACAGCTTTCCTATTTAACTCTATCATAACGCCTGGTGCAAAAATAAAACGCTAAAAAACAATTTATTTCTTCTTCTCCCTCATTTTTCTCAATCAATTTGTTTCAAATGTAAAGATTTTGATCCAAGCACCATCTCTACCGACTCCTAACAAACGCCACCTCTGTTCTTGCTTCACCAATCAGTCCAGCTCAGTCACCATCGACGCATCCCCCTCGCACTTCTTTGACGAAAACCATACGCAGCCATACTACCATTCCCTAATCCAAGCACTCAATAAATACTTATTTCCCCTAATCAATTTACAGTTCACCCTTCTTCTTCCCATTACCCTTATAGCAGGGTCACTTTCAATTGACCGCCTCCTATAAGCCTAATACTCCCGCCTATATATTACTATACTATAATTACGTATACTATAGATATATATGATATTAGTATGATCAGTATATATACCATACTATATATACTATATAGTATATATATATTAATATATATCATATATATATATACTATAATAAGTTACTATATATATATATATATACTATATATCCTATATATATAGTATATTATAATATAATACTATATTTATTAAATATTATTACTTTATATTATTGATTATTCGATGTAATTATATATCTGATTAGGTTATTAATTCATTATTAATATCATTATTACTTCATTAAGAAAGGTGAACTATTAGGCACATGAAATTCGAGATATTTAAATATGGTTTCCTGTAAAATATGTGGATTGGACCTATCATCCCAGCATTGTTAATGTCATTAATAGGGATGCCATATCCCGAGACTGCAAGGTAATATGGGGCATGGCGCTATTATTATTATTATTTTTCAGGATCTTCTGGTGGAAATTTTTCTGGGTCTGAATATCTTCGATATTGGAACTATTGCGCTCAACTTTCATTCAATATGTATCAGGTACCTTAATACAATAAGTGATCTTATGTGCAAACTCTAAAGTAAGGCACCTCAATAGAAAATATTTTATTCTGTTACTTTTTCTTTACCATGACAACCTAAATTAGTGTTTTTTCTTATTGATGTAATTTAAATATTAACTCAGATAAATATTATATCATATTTCTATATATTCTATTATAATATATATTATTATATATTATATATATAATGTAGTCATATATTAAATATTCTTATATCATATATAATTATATATATATATATATATATATTATATACTATATATATTATATATATATATATATATATATATATATGTTTTAATTTTACTTCTGCAAATCATTTACTAGGAAGGACTTCTAGATCGACAAGAATTTTTAGATTGGATTGTTGATGCAGTTGTCCGTCTTCGTCAACCTGAACAAGACTGTCTTTTGCGTGTTGTTCTTACTCTTGTTCTTCAGTATTTGGATGAGATTACGCAATCAGAATTTCATTCTCGTAAACTAAGTTATTATGCTGCACAGAAAATTAAACATTTATGTCAGGAATCAAATTCTTCTGAACCTTCAGCAGCAGCAGCAGCAGCGCACCCTACATCTCCAGCTACTAATCAAAGGTATAATAATGATTGGTTCATATTTGTTAATGATTCATCCATTAGACCTTTTTAAAATATTTCTTTGACTTCTCTTTTTAATCTCCTTTTAGTATTTATAATACAAATAAGTTTTATTTGTATTATTTCGATTTTTTTTTTTTTTTATTTTTTTTTTTTTATAAATATTTTCTCATGTTATTTCAGCAACTCTTTGAATACATCTGTCTCTCAGTCAGCTACTTCTTCTGCTCCTCCATCAGGAGCAACATCCCTTCAAGATTTGCTTGGTTGCCATCAACATAGACCTATACTTTTAGCACTTTCTTGTTTTATTCAGGTAAGTTTCATTGTACTTTAAGCTATGCTATTTGTTATTCTTTTCATGCATTTATGCTAAGCATTAAAGTTTTTTTTTTTTTTAAGTTCACATCTCACGGGCATAGCCCTATTCAAGGAGGGGTTCGAACCATGGCACTATGCCTTGCGACTTTGTCACGCTATCGTTGAGCCACGGTGGGAGGGCATTATTAAGAAACAATTTCACTATCTATTATTCTTTCAGTGTGTTTTTATATATTTTCAATTATCCACATCCATATTTAAATTAACGATTGACGTAAACCGATGCTTTGACGTTTAAATGTGTACATTCAAAGAAAATTTGAAAAATAGGAAAAGAAAGTGTTTCAGATTTTACCATTAGAGTACATGTGAGATGAATATTATGGTTAAGCCAGGGGTCAGTTAGCTGGACACAGAGAGGATGAGTCTGTATGGGAGGATGAGTAGTACAAGCTCCCATCATAGGGGGGAAAAATAGAAAGTTCAGAAGACCAGTGTCCATTGTATTAAAAATATTAGTAATGAAGTAGCAACCCAAAAGCTAGAAAAAGAGAATGGAGAAGTCTGTGGGAGCTGAATAGTTAAGATTCGACTTTCTCAAGAAGAACTGTATGAGTGAAACCACTCCAGATATGTTTTATATTATCCATGCAAGGACAAACAATGCCCATGTTTTTAATTTTTCTTTATTATGTAAAGGTTCATACCTTATGGGGCTTTTGCCCTTAATCAAAAAGGGAAACCTTTCTAGAAATCAAATCCAGTACTTTCAGCTTTGAACTGGGGTGATGTGAAGTTTTGAATGAGCCTCAGAATATCTAGCATCTTAGAAGCTTGTATTGTTAGAGGAACCTTGTGATCCTTTAAAGAAATTTTATGTGGAATGTAAATACCTAGAAAGGCTAGAGTTGTGTGGAAGATTATATAGAATGAGTCAAAGGAGATTTTACTCTCCATCAGCTTGATTCGAACACTGGACTCCGCGTCGCTGAGTTAACAGTAACCGGGCGCTCTATCCACTAGGCCATCCACGTTCCCAAGATTAATGAACTGAGGTTTAGAGGCATTGAAAGCAACCATGTTTTCTCTGTTCCAATTAGAAACACACGAAAGATCAGAGGTAACTGCTCAAAGGCAACCTTCCAGATTTTACAATTTATTACTATATAAAGTCAGCATTAGAGTAATTTGGTGAAGAAAATACAGATAAGTCATTAATGGACAGTAGGAAGGGTGTACAAGATTGATCATTACGCTGGTGTAGAGTGAAAAAAATTTCGGGTCTCTTTTTGAAATATATACTGTATAGTTTTTTAAATCTGGAAATATTGGAAATGAAATATATAAAGGAAAAATATATATTTTAATTTATGACAACTAATAGTT